>ONZH01006569.1:0-38396 GCA_900303285.1 Rhinella marina | reverse complement strand
GAGGAAGAGAAGAGGATACATAAAGATCTTCATGTTGAGCTGCTTTCCCCCGCTGGAGATTTGCATTCCGGTGAAATCCAGGCTTTATTCATTTCAATAATCGTCAGCCTGTCAGTTGACAGGCGTGTATGCTTATCAGTGATGATGCCACCAGTTGCACTGAAGACCCGCTCTGACAACACGCTAGCGGCAGGGCAGGCCAGCACCTCCAAGGCGTACAGCGCCAGTTCGGGCAATGTGTCCAGCTGTGCAACCCAGTAGTTGTATGGAGCAGAGTGATCACGCAGGATGTTGGTATGGTCACCTAGGTACTCCCTCCCCATCTTTCTGAACAGCTCCCCCCTACAGGGGGACGGGTGACATAGTCTTGCTGGGGTGTCATAAAACTTGCAAAGTCCTTGGAGAGTGTTCCCCTTCCAGTGCTTGACAAACTGCCTGCTCCCCTCCTCTCCCCCGCGAGTTGGCCAACAGAACTACGTCCTCTGCCGCTAGTGGTGTCAGATGGGAAGGATAGTTTCAGCTTGTGCACTAGGGACTGTTGATATTGATTCACTCTCATACTCCTTTCCTCTACAGGAATGAGAGTGGAAAAGTTCTGCTTGTACCTGGGGTCCAGTAGGGTGAACACCCAGTAATCGGTGTTGTCAAAAATGCTTCTAGCGTGAGGGTCAAGGGAAAGGCAGCCTAACATGAAGTCAGCCATGTGTGCCAGAGTCCCAACACGCAATAATCTCCTCAATAGGCTAACTCTCCATTTCCTCCTCCTCCTCCTCCAACTCCTCCTCTTCAGCCCATACACGCTCAACAGATAAGAAGGAATGAGCATAGGTACCCTCTTCAGTCTCACCAACAGTCTCCTTCTGTGAGCCTGCCGAGTTGCAGAGCCGCCACCAGTTTACGCCCGTTGTCACACACAACCATGCCTGGTTTGAGTTTCAGCAGCACCAGCCAAAGATCGGTCTGCGCCGTGATGCCCTGTAACAGCTCTTGGGCGGTGTGCCTCTTGTCACCTAAGCTCAGCAGTTTCAGCACCGCCTGTTGGCGCTTACCCACGGCACTGCTGCTGCGCCTACAGCTACCGACTGAAGGCGCTGTGCTCACAGATTGTATTTGAGAGTAGGAGGAGGAGGGGTTGGAGGAAGAGGCATAATAAGTCTGAGAAACCATGACCGAGGTAGGCCCCGCAATCCTTGGTGTGGGCATTACATGAGCGGCCCCAGGGTCAGACTCGATCCCAGCCTCCACCAAGTTAACCCAATGTGCCATCAGGGAGATATAGTGTCCCTGCCCGCCAGCACTTGTCCACGTGTCCGTGGTTAGGTTGACCTTCTCAGTAACCGCGTTGGTCAGGGCACGGATGATGTTCTCTGACACGTGCTGGTGTAGGGCTGGGACGGCACATTGTGAAAAATAGTGGGGGACCAAGTACCGAGGGACAGCCACCGCCATCAGGTTTCAGAAAGCCTCAGTCTCTACCAGTCTATATTGCAGCATCTCCAGGCTCAGCAGTTTTAAAATGTGGATGTTTAGGGCTTGTGCATGTGGGTGGGTGGGTGTTATTGTATTTGCGTCTGCGCTTGTGCTCCAATGTCTGATGCAAAGACAGCTGAAGGCTGCGCTGGGACACATTGGTGTAGGGTGTGGAGGATTGTGGAGGTGAAGAGGTGGTTGTAGGGCGGGAGGCGCTCGTGCCGGGGTCCTGAGCGGGGGTTGACTCGCTGAGCCAGCATGTGACAAAGGGGTAGGAGCAGTGGTGTGATTGGCCTTGGTTCCATTGAGTAGTGTGTTTAGCACTCATATGCCTGCGCATGCTGGTAGTGGTTAGGCTGATAGTGGTGGCTCCCCTGCTGATTCTGGTGTGGCACAGGTTGCACACCACAGTCCGTCGGTCATCCTCACATTCTTTAAAAAACCTCCAGACTTGCGAACATCTAGGCCTCGGCACGGGAGCTTCACTCCGTGAAACAGTTGCTGATCTACTTGCTCTGGCCCTGCATCTCCCTCTGGCCACCCCACTGCCTCTTCCAACCTGTTCTGGTGCTGCACTTGCCTCCCCCTCAGAAGCACTGTCTTGACTAGGCTTACCAACCCAGCTCGGGTCAGTCACCTCATCATCCACCTGCTCTTCCTCCGATTCCTCACTCTGCTCCCCCCTCGGACTTACTGCCCTGACAACAACGTCAATGTCTGACAACCGTGTCTCATCATCATCCGACACCTCTTGACGCACTACTTGCACTAAGTCCACACTCTCATCACCCCCAGACTGCGAAAGTTCTAAATTTTGGGCATCGGGACAGAGCAACTGCTCAGGTTGCTGTTGAGCAGTGGTTTGTGTCTTTAGGTAGGGTCCTGAAAAGACTTCCTGTGAGTATGCCGGATCTGAATCCTTATTTTCCATGGGAGGGGTGTTGAGGGGTTAATAGTGAGCAAGTCTGTCTATCTGTATGTATGTATCTCTCTCTCTTTTTTCACATGTTGGCCAGCAAACCTTTGTCTCTGCCCACTATCATTTCCACAGACAAACTAGCTCAGTATTCCCCACCACCAAACACACAGCATTACCAGCTACTTACCTGCAGGAGACTAAACCTGAGGAGAGAGTGTGCTGGGTTTATATAGGGTGCTCCTTTTTTATTTTGAAAGGAGACAGCTAGAATGCTTTGTGTTTTATGTAGTTTAATGTATGATTTATGTGCAATATTTCTGTTTTAAACCAAATGCATGTTCCTGTTGTGACTGATGGATTCTGGGAACTGGTAAATTGTATATAAGTGCACTTGTAAGTGTAGGTGGAGGGATCTTCAGTTCAGACTGGATGAGCTGAGAGCTGGGGTGCTACTTGATCCTAAGGTAGCTGCAACTTAACCCCTTATTCTCCTGAACTTTGTTTTTGTTAATTTGTTTTGTTTTTGCTCAAAAATAAACCTGAGCTTATTTTGCCAAGACCTGAGTGAGGACTGTTTCTAACGGCAAAGACTCCCACACCCCAACAAGGGGCAGGCTGGGGGGAAGGAGGTTGAGCTGGAGGAGCCAGAGGTCCACTCCCTTGGCTAAAGTGGGTGGATTGTGTGGAAGACTGGGTGGTGGATAAATTACTTGGACACATTATCCGCTATCCACGTCATCACCTGTTCACACTGTTGTGGTTTCAATAGTGGTATACCACGTGACCTTGTAAATTGCGAGAAGAAGCTAGGGAGCGAAACTCTGCGGAGTTCCACTGCTCCCTCATCAGTAGGTACTGTGTCACCCTGCCCAGGACCACGGCCTCTGCCCCCCTACATCACTTGGACACCCACGTCCTCGACCCTTAGCCCTTGGGTTCAACATTTTGTGTAATCACTAAACTGTCGAATTAATATCTGAGGCCACAAACGTATTATCTAGACTGCGGATAGTGTACCACAAACCACAGAATTTTTCACTGGACTGTATTAAATGTATCTGAGAGGAAAAACGTATTCTTTAGACTGCCGCTAGTATAACGCACACCACACAATTTTTCACTGCACTGTAGGATATATGAATGAGAGAAAAAATGTATATTTTCTAGACTCCGGCTAGTGTACAGCACACGAACAGAATTTTGCACTGCACTGTATAATGTATAATTGAGACGAAAAATGTATATATTTTATACACTCCGGCTAGTGTGCAGCACACAACAGAATTTTTCACTGCACTGTAGTATATATAACTGAGAGAAAAAACGTAGTCTTTAGACGGCGGATATTGTACCGCAAGTCACTCAATTTTTCACTTGACTGTATGATATATAACTGAGAGAAAAAAACGTATATTTTCTACACTCCGGCTACTGTGCAGCACACGACAGAATATTTCTCTGCGCTGTAGGATATCTAATTGAGAGAAAAAACGTATAACCTAGACTGAAGCTACTGTACAGCACACTACATAATTGTTCACTGGACTGTAGTATATATAACTGAGAGAAAAAACGTATTTCGAAGACTGCACTACAGATCCCAGCAAGCCAAGGTACAGCAGCAGCAAAAATGAGTACTGAGAGGACTTTGGGCAATTTCTTTTGGACCACGTGCTGTCCCTTCTGCCACCAGTCGCTGTGCACAGCGTGCAGCCGAGATGGCTGTAGCTGCACTACAAGTCCCAGCCAGCGGCTGAGAGGAGGCCAAAAAAAAAGGTCGTTGTAGCCCTTAGAAGGACCGTTGGGTTCTCTGTGGGTGATTCCTGCCTAGCCAAAATCTAAATTGAAGCCCTAACAGTGTGCAGCCAAGATGGCGGTAGCTGCACTACAAGTCCCAGCCAGTAACCAGGACGAGGCCAAAAAAAAATGTTGTTGTAGCCCTTAGAAGGAGCGTTGGGTTCTTTGTGGATGATTCCTGCCTAACCACATACTAATTTCACGCCCTAACAGTGTGCAGCCAAGATGGCGGTAACTGCACTACAAGTCCCAGCCAGCAGCCAGGAGGAGACCAAAAAAAAAAGGTGCTTGTAGCCCTTAGAAGGGCTGTTGGGTTCTTTGTGGGTGATTCCTGCCTAACAACATCCTAAATTCAGGCCCTAACACTCTCCCTGACAGACAGCAGCTCTATCCCTAATCTCATGCAGGCGGCTTCTGACGTTCACCGCCATTCTGTGTCATGGTAAATTTTTGGGTGGTTCACCTGCTACCTCAATCTAACTTGGTCATTTGTTCGTGTCACCACCACGCTGTCACCACGCTGTGTCAGGCTTATGCCTGCGTCGTGGGGCAGGGGATTGGACAGCAGTGCCAGCATGGGCAGTGGTGTCACCCGCAGGCGGCGATGGACCTTCGTTGCACCTAGTTGGGTGCTTTCCTAACATGTGCCAGCGCATGTGCCTTGCCCATCTTGGTCTGGGTCAGCACAATTGTCTTGAGGGTCACCCCAAGGCTGGTGGCCAGAATGTGGGGTAATGGTACGATTAGGCAGCCTCAGAGGCATCCATACATGCTGCCCCTGCTGTTTCCTGTCCATTTCCGTGGTGTTTCCATAATTTTCTGAGGTTTCCAGGTTTTCACCCAGCCTTCCCTAGGCAGAGCCTTGGTCCCCTGCAAAAAATGCTCGAGTCTCCCATTGACTTCAATGGGGTTCGTTATTCGAAACGAGCACCCGAGCATCGGGAAAAATTCGACTCGAATAACGAGCACCTGAGCATTTTAGTGCTCGCTCATCTGTAATGAATAGCTGTGACAGTTTGCCCTGTTCGCTCAGGGATGATTTCGGTACTGCTTCGAGAATATCCTCCCACTGCTCCTTCATGATTTCCCCCAAATCCTTTTCCCACCCCTTCATTCTGACTAATGGATGTGAGTCCAAAATTTGCCTAGCAACATTAGGTAAACGAGAGATATTACCCCCTTTGTGTCTCCTGTAGACAATATCAGAGTAATAGCCCCATTTTTAGAAACGTGCCCATCTTTACAGGTAGAAGAGAAGGCATGTCTAATCTGCAAGTACTGAAAAAACCTTTCTTTCGGTATCCCATATAGTTCCTGAATTCTATTAAATGTACATAATTCCCCGTTCTCTAGAAGGTTTCCTAATCTACTGATCCCCTTTCTTTCCCATCCCTGAAATCCCTTTAGAGACAAGAATTCATGAAGTATACGATTGTTCCATAAATGAGTATATGCAGTGAATCCCACAATTCCTCTCAACTGCTTCATCTTTTCCCAAGTTTTCCTCATAAGTCTGACCAGTGGGGTTCTGTTATCCAAAAAAGGTATTCCAGCACCTTCCAATAGCCATACAATCTCCTTCCCACCCATATTATGTTCCAGAATGTGACTAGTCATATCCTTATTCCCTTTCTCCCTCCATCCTCTGAAGTGTTGACATTGAGCCGCCAGGTAATAAATCCAAGGGTTCGGCAAGGAGAGACCACCAGCTGTTTTAGGGTATTGTAGTATCTCTAGCTTAATTCTTGGATGTCCCTTTTTCCAAGTTAGCTCTCTGAAAATGGAGTTAATCCGATGGAACCTATCTAAAGCGATCCAAACTGGAGCATTGTGAAGGACGTGTAAGAGTTGGCGCATAATAACCATTTTTAGCAGGTTCACTCTACCTACCAGTGACAAGAATAGCTTACACCACACCTTCACTTTTTGTCTGAACCTTTCTAACAATGGCGTGAGGTTTAAGTTCTCAAAGTCTGACAATCTTGGGGAGATAGTTATCCCTAGATAATTGATGGTATTCACACAAGGGATATTATTCTCTACTGCAGTATTTGATGTGGTTTGGCCGTCCAGAAACATCAAGGCTGATTTATACCAATTGATCCTCAACCCTGACATATCTCCAAATTGGCCAATCAACGACCTAGCCTCTGCCAATGAAGATGATGTATCACCCAGAAACCACAATGTGTCGTCCGCATACATAGCGACTTTATTCTGGACTGGGCCATATTGAAAACCCCGTATCCTTGAAGAGTTTCGTACTGCTGCCGCCAATGGTTCTATGGCAGTGGCGAACAACAAGGGGGAGAGTGGACACCCCTGCTTTGTGCCCCGTCTTATATTAATAGAGGTAGATTTGGACGGCATAAAGCCCGTTTGATCAGGATGGATTATTGACAATATCACTTGAGCAAGCCGTATTGCCAACACTTTAGCCAGTAATTTTACATCTGCTGTGAGCAAGGAAATGGGCCTATATGAATCAGGAAATGTTGGATCCTTTCCTGGCTTAGGTAATACCACTATAAGGGCGTCTTGCATGGACCTAGGAAGTTTACCCAATAATAATTCAGGTAATAGTACATCCTGAAATTTCTTCTATATCTCTACCGGGAGTCCATCTGTACCTGAGGCTTTATCATTGGCCATAACCTTTAATGCCTCCCCTATCTCCTCTAAACTTAGCGAAGCTTCCAGTGAATCCCTCTCTACCGTTGTCAATTTGGGGAGATTCAAACCCTCTAAAAAAGCGTCAATCTCGTTTTCGGAGCTGGAGCTTCTAGATTTATATAGTGATGTGTAAAAGTCCTCCAGTATGCCTAGAATATCACTAGAATCTGTGGATTTCCTTCCCTGCATATCCACTAGTTCGGTTATATATGTCAACCCCTGTTGAGCTTTTGAAACAACATATGTCCCGCCCTTTCACCCTCCTCAAATACCCTTTGTTTAAAAAATAGCCTTTTCCTGTCTGCCACTGAAAGAAGGTGTTGTCTTAACTCTTCCTGCGCTGTTCTAAGTGCCGAACTACTGACTTGTGAGGGATCCAGTATAAATTGACTCTCTGCCCTCTTCACCTTCAGATGCATCTC
Organism: Rhinella marina; assembly: GCA_900303285.1. NCBI lineage: Eukaryota > Metazoa > Chordata > Amphibia > Anura > Bufonidae > Rhinella > Rhinella marina. The sequence goes on along the minus strand of ONZH01006569.1, from coordinate 31,115 downwards.
CTTATCTAATAGCTTAGATCTAGTTTTATGCCTAGAGATAGATTGGAAAAGCCTTCCCCGTAAAAAAGCTTTCATGGCATCCCATACAGCATGCTTGGAGGCTGTACCGTTGTTAATACTGAAGTATTCCCTCAACGCTTCATTAATATCCCCCATCTCATCCAATATACTTAACCAAAAAGCATCACATCTCCACGATTTAGTACAATTGCCTACCTTATTTGCCAGAGATAACTCTATTAACATAGGGGAGTGGTCAGATAGAGATCTAGGTAAATAGTCTGACTTTTGCACCAGCGAGATCATGTTATCATTGACTAGAGCCAAGTCAATACGGGACAAGGATGCATACGTAGATGAGCAGCAAGTAAATTTACGCTCATCGGGATGTCGTAATCTCCATATGACCATAAGCCCCATTTCCGTCATGATCTTAAAAAGGGATGAATGGCCCATTGGGTTATCATTAGTGAGAACACGACATCTATCCAAGGTACCGTTAGGGACACTGTTGTAGTCTCCCACTAACAGCCATGGAACATCCGCGTACGGGGTTAAAAACTCTAGAATAAGACGTATGGGAACAATTGAGAACAGTGGGGTCACGTAGAGCGCTACCAAAACCACTTTCCTACCATCTATGACACATATACATACAATGACACATGTACATACAAATCTCCCCTCCAAATCCACATAATCCTTGAGAGACTCAAATCTTATGACCTTATGGGCCAATCTACTGATCCCTCTGGAATGCGAGGAGAACACCGAATGCACAGAGTATCCAATCCATGGTTTCTGTACCAACAGCAGTAACTGAGTAGTTAAATGGGTCTCCTGTAAACAATATATTGCTGGATGAAAACGTGCCATGTAGTTAAAGAGACCACGGCATTTAGACACATCGGCCATTCCCCTCACATTCCAGCTGAGTACCTTAATCGTATGTGTCATTGTCATAGCACCGTATTATTCTAAGTGTTGTCCTCACTGTTCTCATCAATGCGTTGTAACAAAAGTGATTATACACCAAAGTTATGGCTATGCAGAAGTGTACCCCCTTCCCCCCTCCCTCCCTCCCTCCCTCCCTTCCCCTAACTACCCCCTTAAACAGAACTAAGAAACATAGTAGTCCATTACTCGAACCATCCGGGCGATCCCGAACAATCTTGCCCAACTCTGTGTGCAACATGGCCTGGTACTGCATCAACAACCACACAGACCAGAGTCAGTCAGTGAAGAACACAATTAACTCACGCTCCAGCATCAGAACTCAGAATAGCAACATTGCCAGTAGTGATAAGTCCTTCAAACTTCTTGCCTTCTCGCTCAGTAGGATCATGTCCTATCCAGCCAACTTAAATCTCCTCTTCTCTTCCTCGGTCTTCACCCCTCAGGTATCTCGATCCCTTGATCTCAATTGGCCTTCATTTAAGTCCAGCCATTGTATAGCATCCTCCGGGTCTTCAAAGAAATGGACGGATCCCAGCGCCGCAACTCTCAGTTTAGCTGGGAACAACATAGAGTAGGGAATCTGGAGGTTCCGTAGTCTTCTCTTGATATCTAAGAAGCGTGCTCTTTTCTTCTGAACATCTATGGAGTAGTCCGGAAATAGGGATATCTTGACTCCATTAATAGATAGATCAGGATGGTCTCTTGCTTGGCGCAATATGGTATCTCTATCGCGATACGGCAAAATTTTAGCAAGAATTGGCCGCGGAGGCCTACCCGGCGGTAGGGGTCTAGAAGGCGCTCTATGTGCCCGTTTAATGGCGTACAGTAATGACAGGCCTTTATCCTGGAATTTCTGGGATATCCACTGCTCAATGTACTCTGTGGCGTTCGTCCCCTCCGCTTTTTCAAGAACACCAATTATTCTGATATTATTTCTTCTCAACCTATTTTTTAGGTCATCCGTTTTTGCAAACAAGGCTGCAATATCGCTTTTTGCTGCTTTAGCAGCCATTCTCAGAGGCTTTTGCTCATCTTCTATATTAGAAACTCGCTTCTCTACTTCTGTAGTGCGCTCTGCAATTTTATGTAAATCATTCCTTATGATAGAGAGATCTTGCCTCAGACTGCCTACTTGCATAGACAACGACTTAAGAGTGGTATTACAGTGCGCCATCGCCATTATAACATCTTTTAGCATTGGCTCTTTCTCAGAGGCCTTAAGACTTTCCTCCCTGCCATTTTCCCGCCGCTTCGCCTTAGGGGACTCTCGTGGTTCCTCCTCAGAGGAGGCCAGTTTGTAGAAGAACCAACAAGAAGTGATGCACTGTTGGATCTGGTTATATCTAACTATATCTGCAGATATAGTTGAGGTAATTGTTCGGGAAAACCTTGGTAATAGTGACCACAATATAGTTACTTTTATCCTAAAGTGTAGAAAGCATAAACATACTGGGAGATCAAAAACATTTAATTTTAAAAAGGCCAATTTCCCAGGGTTACGGGCCGCACTCCAGGACATAGACTGGGAGCAGCTGTTGTCAAGTAGTGACACAGATGATAAATGGGAGACCTTCAAATCTACACTGGGTAACTATACTGCAGAATTTATTCCTAGGGGGAACAAATACAAACGCTTAAAATTAAACCCTGCGTGGCTTAATGCGGATGTTAAAAGGGCAATACATGAAAAACAAAGGGCATTTAAAATATACAAATCAGAGGGGTCTGCCATAGCCTTTAATAACTACAAAAGGGTTAATAAAGATTGTAAAAGGAATATAAAAGCAGCAAAAGTTCAAAATGAAAGGCTGGTGGCCAGGGATAGCAAAACCAATCTCCAAAAAATTCTTCAAATATATAAATGCAAAAAAACCTAGGTCAGAGCCTGTAGGACCCCTGAATAATAGTGATGGGGAATTCATTACTGGGGATCAGGAAAAGGTGGCACTACTGAATGAGTTCTTTAGTTCTGTATATACACATGAAGAGGTGGGAGCTGCTGTCGGTAGAGTAAGTGCTGGTGATACTTCATGTAATATACTCAACTGGTTCACTATAGATATGGTCAGAGCTAAGTTAAACAAAGTAAAGGTGAATAAGGCTCCAGGACCGGATGGGTTACACCCAAGAGTTCTTAAGGAACTTAGTTCAGTAATTTCTTTGCCCTTGTATATAATATTCAAAGATTCTCTGGTGACTGGCATAGTGCCGAGGGACTGGCACTATGTGGTGCCCATCTTCAAGAAGGTGCCCATCTTCAAGAAGGGCTCTAGGTCATCCCCGGGGAATTACAGACCGGTGAGCTTAACGTCCATTGTGGGGAAACTTTTTGAGGGTCTAATAAGGGACTATATACAGGAATATGTTTTGGAAAATAGTATTATAAGTGATAACCAGCATGGTTTTACTAAGGACAGAAGCTGTCAAACTAACCTGATTGTTTTTTATGAAGAAGTGAGTAGAAGTCTGGATAGAGGGGCGGCTGTGGATATTGTGTATTTGGACTTTGCAAAAGCGTTTGACATGGTCCCTCATAGACGTCTGACGGGTAAATTAAGGTCGGTTGGATTAGAAAATCTACTCTGTAACTGGATTGAGAACTGGCTGAAGGAGCGTACTCAGCGAGTGGTGGTGAATAGAGATGAGCGAGCATACTCGTCCGAGCTTGGTGCTCGTTCAAGTATTAGGGTACTCGTAAGTGCTCGCTGCTAAGACGAGTATCTCGCCATGCTCGAGGAAATGGCAACTTCCGCATCGTGTTTTTTTAGCGCCTATAAACTCAGCCAATCACCAGCCAGGAGACTCTGCGGTACACCCAGCATCACGTGGGGCCCTTACATGTCGATAGCAGGGGTTGGCTGGCCTGATCAGGTGACCCTGGAATATACTACTGACTGGCCGCGGTGCTCGGCTCAGATGCCGTCTGGATGTCGTTAGGGATAGAGCTGCTGCGTTTCAGGGACAGTGTTAGGGCCTGCATTTAGTTCTCTGTTAGGCATGAATCACCCACAAAGAACCCAACAGCCCTTCTAAGGGCTACAAGAAATTTTTTTTTGTCTCCTGGCTTGGCTGGCTGGCACTAGTAGTGCAGCTATCGCCATATATAACCCCCTTTTTTTTAATGTTATATCTCAGTGATACAAATCCATTGCACACAGCAGTGTGGAACCATTCTGTGTGTCACAGTTCAGTACACTCACTATTTTCTGTCCAGGTGACACTTTCTGTACGTCACTTAATACAACCAAGTCTTTTGCTGCCTGTAACGTGTATAGCTTGATCCCAAAAATCTCTGTGCGACATTTGTCTTGGTCGCAGTCTAAATAGCCACCGTCAGTAGGGTGTCAGTTAGCTCTACGATAGTTTCTGCACGTCACGTTCCAAAAAAAACAAAAATCCAAAAAATATTTTTTTTTGTTGTTTTAGCTCAGTGATACAAATCCATTTCACACAGCTGCGTGTTACCTTTCTGTGTGTCACAGTTCAGCACACTCACTCCAATCCGTATTTTCTGTCCAGGTGACACTTTCTGTACGTCACTGAATACAACCAAGTCTTTTGCTGCAACGTATACAGCTTGATCCCAAAAATCTCTGTGCGACATTTGTCTGGGTCGCAGTCTAAATAGCCACAATTAACAGGGTGTGAGTTAGGTCTACGATAGTTCCTGCACGTCACGTTCCCAAAAAAACAAAACTAAAAAAAATATATATAAAACAAAATATATATAAAAAAATAGTTTTTTTGTTGTTTTAGCTCAGTGATACAAATCCATTTCACACAGCTGCGTGTAACCTTTCTGTGTGTCACAGTTCAGCACACTCACTCCAATCCGTATTTTCTGTCCAGGTGACACTTTCTGTACGTCACTGAATACAACCAAGTCTTTTGCTGCAACGTATACAGCTTGATCCCAAAAATCTCTGTGCGACATTTGTCTGAGTCGCAGTCTAAATAGCCACCATTAACAGGGTGTGAGTTAGGTCTACGATAGTTCCTGCACGTCACATTCCCAAAAAAACAAAACTAAAAAAAAAAATATAAGACAAAATATATAAAAAAATTAGTTTTTTTGTTGTTTTAGCTCAGTGATACAAATCCATTTCACACAGCTGCGTGTTACCTTTCTGTGTGTCACAGTTCAGCACACTCACTCCAATCCGTATTTTCTGTCTAGGTGACACTTTCTGTACGTCACTGAATACAACCAAGTAATTTGCTGCAACGTATATAGCTTGATCCCAAAAATCTCTGTGCGACATTTGTCTGGGTAGCAGTCTAAATAGCCCTCATTAACAGGGTGTGAGTTAGGTCTAAGATAGTTTCTGCACGTCACGTTCCCAAAAAAACAAAACAAAACAAAAAATATATAAAAAATATATATAATAAAATTAGTTTTTTTGTTGTTTTAGCTCAGTGATACAAATCCATTTCACACAGCTGCGTGGAAACTTTCTGTGTGTCACAGTTCAGCACACTCACTCCAATCCGTAATTTCTGTCCAGGTGACACTTTCTTTACGTCACTTAATTAAAACAGACTGAACAAGTTTGTGGGTTTCAGTACACCAGGCCCATTTATTTATTTTTTTTTTATATAATACACTTATATACAGAAAATGTTGAACTCCAGGACTAAGGGTCGAGGACGAGGGCGTGGGCGTGGGCATTCAATTACTGCAGGGGGCAGAGGCCGTGGTCCTGGGCAGGGTGAGACAGTACCTGCTGATGAGGGAGCAGGGGAACGCCGCAGAGCTACACTCCCTAGCTTCATGTCTCAACTTACAGGGACACGTGGTAGAGGACTGTTGAAACCACAACAGTGCGAACAGATGATCTCGTGGATTGCGGATAATGCTTCAAGTAATTTGTCCACCAGTCAGTCTTCCACGCAGTCCACCCACGTTACCCAAGGGAGCACTGCTCTGGCTCCTCCACCTCAACCTCCTTCCCCCCAGTCTGCACCCTCCCAGGAAAATTTGGAATGCGATCCGGCATACTCTCAGGAACTGTTTTCTGGACCCTTCCCAGAGTCACAAACCACTTCTCAGGTTGCTGCTGACCTCATTCCCGATGCCCAAGTTTTCCAACTGTCGCAGTCTGTGGGTGATGATGATGATGATGATGATGACAATGTTGACTTAGTGGAAGAAGTTTGTAAAGAGGTGTCGGACGATAAGGAGACACGGTTGTCAGACAGTGGTGAAGTTGTTGTCAGGGCAGGAAGTCCGAGGGGGGAGCAGACTGAGGAATCGGAGGATGATGAGGTGACTGACACAAGCTGGGTTGATAAGCTGAGTGAAGACAGTGCTTCTGAGGCGGAGGCGAGTGCTGCACCAGAACAGGTTGGAAGAATCAGTGGTGTGGCCAGAGGGAGAAGCAGGGCCAGAGCTGGTGCATCAGCAGCAACTGTTTCACGTAGTGAAGCTCCCGTGGTGAGGCCTAGATGTTCGCAAGTCTGGAGGTTCTTTAAAGAAAGTGAGGATGACCGACGGACTGTGGTGTGCAACCTGTGCCACACCAGGATCAGCAGGGGTGCAACCACAACTAGCCTAACCACCACCAGCATGCGCAGGCATATGAGTGCTAAACACCCCACTCAATATAACCAAGGCCGTTCACCACCTCCTGTGGGTCACACCACTGCTCCTTCCCCTGTGTCACTCGCTGCCTCTGCTCGTCAACCTCCTGCGTCACTCGCTGCCTCTGCTAGTCAACCCCCTGCCCAGGACCCCGGCACGAGCGCCTCCCGCCGGAAAACCACACCTTCGCCTCCACGATCCTCCACAGTGTCCACCAACGTGTCCCAGCGCAGCGTTCAGCTGTCTTTACAGCAGACGCTGGAGCGCAATAGGAATTACAGTTCCACCCACCCACATGCCCAAGCCCTCAACGTCCACATCTCCAAATTGCTTAGCCTGGAGATGCTGCCCTATAGGCTGGTAGAGACCGAGGCCTTTCGCAATCTCATGGCGGTGGCTGACCCTCGGTATTCGGTCCCCAGCCGCCACTATTTTTCCTGATGTGCCATCCCAGCCCTACACCAGCACATGTCACAAAACATCATCCGTGCCCTGACCAATGCTTTTTCTGAGAAGGTCCACCTAACCACGGACACGTGGATAAGTGCTGCCAGGCATGGACACTATATCTCACTGACGGCACATTGGGTTAACTTGGTGGAGGCTGGGGCCGAGAATGACCCTGGGGCTGCTCATGTACTGCCCACACCGAGGATTGCGGGGCCTACCTCGGTCACGGTCTCTCGGACGTACTATGCCTCCTCCTCCTCCAACCCCTCCTCCTCCTCCACCGAATTACCATCCGTGGGCACGGCGCCTTCAGTCGGTAGCTCTAGGCGCAGCAGCAGTGCCGTGGGTAAGCGCCAGCAGGCGGTGCTCAAACTGCTGAGCTTAGGTGACAAAAGGCACACTACCCAAGAGCTGTTACAGGGCATCACGGTGCAGACCGATGTGTGGCTGGCACCGCTGAACCTCAAGCCAGGCATGGTTGTGTGTGACAATGGGCGTAACCTGGTGGCGGCTCTGCAACTCGGCAGACTGACACATGTGCCATGCCTGACCCACGTGTTCAATCTAATAGTTCAGCGGTTCCTCAAGACATACCCCAATCTGTCTGATTTGCTCACCAAGGTGCGCCGCATCTGTGCGCATTTCCGCAAGTCCACCACAGATGCTGCCACTCTCAGGGCAGCGCAGCGCCGCCTACAACTGCCCGCTCACCGACTGTTGTGCGACGTGCCCACGAGATGGAATTCCACATTAAACATGTTATCCAGAGTTTACCAGCAGCGCAGAGCGATTGTAGACTTCCTGATGTCAACTTCCACCAGAACTGGTAGTCAGGTCAGTCAGATTCCTCAAGTCTACAATGAGGAGTGGACGTGGATGTCTGATATCTGCCAGGTGTTGAGCAACTTTGAAAAGTCAACACAGATGGTCAGCGGCGATGCCGCCATTATCAGCCTCACCATCCCGCTGCTTTGCCTGTTGAAAAAATCACTGCTCAGCTTCAAGTCGGATGCTTTGCACATGTCACAAGAGACGGTGGAGGAAGATACATCGCTTGATAGCCAGAGCACTCTCCTGTCTGTTTCTCAGCGCGTATCGGAGGAGGGGGATGAGGATGAGGAGGAAGAGGAGGTGAATGTCGGCGAGACAGTAGAGGGTGCCAGTGCTCAGTCCTTAACTCTTGAATGTGTATGGGCTGAAGAGGAGGACTTGGAGGAGGAGGAGGAAATGGAGAGTCAGGCTAGTGAGGAGAGGGAATTGTTACGTGTTGGGACTCTGGCGCACATGGCAGACTTCATGTTAGGCTGCATATCCCGTGACCCTCGCGTTAGAAGCATTTTTTCAAACACCGATTACTGGGTGTTCACTCTCCTGGACCCACGGTACAAGCAGAACCTTTCCACTCTCATCCCTGTAGAGGAAAGGAGTATGAGAGTGAATAGATATCAACAGGCCCTGGTGCACAAGCTGAAACAATTCTTCCCATCTGACGCCGCTAGCGGCAGAGGGCATGGTTCTGTGGGCCAAGTAGCGGGGGAGAGGAGGCGAGCAGGCAGCTTGTCCAGCACTGGCAAGGGAACGCTCTCCAAGGCCTTTGCCAGTTTTATGTCTCCCCAGCAAGACACTTTCACCTGTCCCCAGTCTAGGCAGAGTAGGGGGGAGCTGTACAGAAAGATGGTGAGGGAGTACCTAGCTGACCATACCAACGTCCGTAGCGATCACTCTGCTCCATACAACTACTGGGTTTCAAAGCTGGACACGTGGCCTGAACTGGCGCTGTACGCCTTGGAGGTGCTGGCCTGCCCTGCCGCTAGCGTGCTGTCAGAGTGGGTATTCAGTGCAGCTGGTGGCGTCATCACCGATAAGCGTACACGCCTGTCAACTGACAGCGCTGACAGGCTGACGCTTATTAAAATGAACAAAGCCTGGATTTCACCGGAATTCAAATCTCCTCCGGGGGAAAGCAGCTAAAGATTAACATTACTTATGTATCCGATTCCTCTTCTCTACTTCTCCTACTCCTCCTCCTCCTCCTTGTTGTCCTTGCCTAACGCTGACAAAAAAAAGAGCCATTTTTTAGAGGTCCAACTGGCACTCTTTTACCACAATTTTCAGGAGGGCCCTCTCTTCAAACAATTTTTCCGGAGGTCCACCTACAGGCCCTCTCTCCAAATAATTTTTCCGGAGGTCCACCTACAGGCCCTCTCTCCAGTTCCAGTTTCCAGTTTTATTTGCGCAAACTGCGTAAATTTTATTTTTGGGATAGGTGTGAAAAATAATATTACCTGCGTATCTATATTGCCCAACATTGGATACGGTAGCAACAAGAAGACAAACACATGCTGCCCACAGGGTTCCGCAAATTCCTGGTCCACAATGTCAAGGAGTTCGAGGTTCTGTTGATGAGCAACAAGTCCTTCTGTGCAGAAATCGCCCACAACGTCCTCATCTAAGAACCTAAAGACCATAGTGGAGAGAGCGGCACAGCTCGCCATCAAAGTGACGAACCCCAACGCCAGACTGCGCAGCGAAGATAACGAATAAATATCTCTGTGGTTATTTGTGCTAAATAAAAGTTAAATAAACACAAAAAAAAATTGATCTGTTCCTGTGCCTGATCCACCCAAGTTGAATCTGTCCCATCATGAGAAATTCCCCCCAAGTAGTCCCCACTGTGACTTGCTTCCCATACAACTACCTCACCCCCCGACACCTGTGTCTCGCCATTGTCCACCACCACCTCAGACAACACTGGTAAATCCCCACTGTCAGCACACGGAGACTGCAAAAGGTCTTGCGAATTGGGGCAGAGAATGTTCTGGGGTAGCACATCAGGGAAGGGGTGACTATGGGGTTCCAGGGAGTACGTGACCACATGCAATCTCCATCTAAAAAGTCATGCCACACTTGATCGAGCTCATAATTGACAATTGTACCGGTTGATGCTAAATTTTTAAGTTGGGGTCCTGCATCGTCATTCTAACTACATCCGGCTGTTGTCACCACCACACACGCTAGCCCAGGGGGCACTTCTCTGGCTCTTCCAGCTCAACCTCCTTTCCCCCAGCCTTCCCCCCCACCTACAGGCCCTCTCTCCAAACAATTTACGTCTGTTTCCTATCTTTCTCTCTTTCCAAACTATTTTTCCGGATAGCTGCCATATACGGTATTAAACTGAGTAGTATACATAGAACACATACCACACTTGATCTATACTGAACGTCACTTTTAAAAATAAGTCATTTTCCTCTCTTTCTCTCATTTGTCTGGGTTGCAATTAAGCAGACCACGTCTGCCTAATCTAATAGTTTCCGTGTAATTGCTCCATACTGCACGTCTTTTTCCTCTCTTTCTCTCTCTCCAAACTATTTTTCCGGATAGGTGCCGTATACGGTATTAAACTGAGAAGAATACATACTGTACCGGTTGATGCTATAGTTTTTCCAAATCCATCCGGGTGTTGTCACCACCACACACGCTAGCCCAGGGGGCACTCCTCTGGCTCTTCCAGCTCAACCTCCTTCCCCCTAGCCTGCCCCCCCCCCCCCCACCTACAGGCCCTCTCTCCAAACAATTTACGTCTTTTTCCTATCTTTCTCTCTCTCCAAACTATTTTTCCGGATAGGTGCCGTATACGGTATTAAACTGAGTAGTATACATAGAACACATACCACACTTGATCTATACTGAACGTCACTTTTAAAAATAAGTCATTTTCCTCTCTTTCTCTCATTTGTCTGGGTTGCAATTAAGCAGACCACGTCTGCCTAATCTAATAGTTTCCGTGTAATTGCTCCATACTGCACGTCTTTTTCCTCTCTTTCTCTCTCTCCAAACTATTTTTCCGGATAGGTGCCGTATACGGTATTAAACTGAGAAGAATACATACTGTACCGGTTGATGCTATAGTTTTTCCAAATCCATCCGGGTGTTGTCACCACCACACACGCTAGCCCAGGGGGCACTCCTCTGGCTCTTCCAGCTCAACCTCCTTCCCCCCAGCCTGCCCCCCACCTACAGGCCCTTTCTCCAAACAATTTACCCGGATAGGGGACGTATTAGATATTATACTGATTTTTGTTTCTTCCTCTTTTAATTGCCTCCTGACCTGTGATAGGCAGAGCATGGACATGTCCCCTTAGCTGCAGTAGAAAAGACACTCCCCTGGCCAGAGCAAGCTCTTTTTCCTTTTCCGTGTTCAAAAAATCCATGAAACATATGGTCCCAAGATAGGTGCCGTATAAGATTTTAAACACACATGCCCCGCTAGAAGAATTTGGGGTAATGGTGGGATTAGGCAGCCTCAGAGGCATCCATGCATGCTGCCCCTGCTGTTTCCTGTCCATTTCCGTGGTGTTTCCATCATTGTCTGAGGTTTCCAGGTTTTCACCCAGCCTTCCCTAGGCAGAGTCTTGGTCCCCTGCAAAAATGCTCGAGTCTCCCATTGACTTCAATGGGGTTCGTTATTCGAAACGAGCACCCGAGCATCGGGAAAAGTTCGACTCGAATAACGAGCACCCGAGCATTTTAGTGCTCGCTCATCTCTAGTGGTGAATGATTCCTACTCTGAATGGTCCCCAGTTATAAGTGGTGTACCCCAAGGTTCAGTGCTGGGTCCACTTTTGTTTAATTTATTTATTAATGGTATAGAGGGAGGCATTAACAGCACTGTTTCAATTTTAGCAGATGACACTAAGCTTTGTAGTAGAGTCCAGTCTATGGAAGATGTGCAGAAGTTACAAGCTGACTTGGACACACTGAGTGTTTGGGCATCCACTTGGCAGATGAGGTTCAATGTGGATAAATGTAAAGTTATGCATCTGGGTACTAACAACTTGCATGCCTCCTATGTCCTAGGGGGAGTAACACTGGGAGAGTCACTTGTAGAGAAGGATCTGGGTGTCCTTGTAGACCATAGACTGCAGAATAGCATGCAATGTCAATCGGCTGCTTCTAAGGCCAGCAGGATATTGTCATGTATTAAAAGAGGCATGGACTCGCGGGACAGGGATGTCATATTACCACTGTATAAAGCATTAGTACGTCTTCATCTGGAATATGCTGTTCGGTTCTGGGCTCCGGTTTATAGGAAGGATGTCCTGGAGCTGGAAAGGGTGCAGAGATGGGCAACTAAACTGATAAGGGGCATAGAGCATCTTAGCTATGAAGAAAGATTGAAGGAGTTAAACTTGTTTAGTCTTGAGAAGAGACGTATAAGGGGGACATGATCAACCTGTATAAGTATGTAAATGGCCCATACAAAAAATATGGTGAAAAACTGTTCCAGGTAAAATCCCCTCAAAAGACAAGGGGGCACTGCCTCCGCCTGGAGAAGCAAAGGTTCAGACTCCAGGGGCGACAAGCCTTCTTTACTATAAGAACTGTGAATCTGTGGAACAGTCTACCGCAGGAGCTGGTCACAGCAAAGACAGCTGAGGGCTTCAAAACAGGCTTAGATAAATTCTCAGAGAAAAAGAAGGTCACCACATATTAAGAAATGTAGACTCATGTCTTAAGGTTACCCGTCCCCCTCCCCTTCATCACTCCTACCCCCTCCCTTGGTTGAACTTGATGGACATGTGTCTCTTTTCAACCGTATTAACTATGTAAGTAACTATGTAACTATGACCTCTCACCTCCGTCTGAGGAAAATCCAGCAGTCATGAGCTTACGACATTTTACTATTCAGTTCTAAGTTTACATGCAGCAAGCTCATAAGCTCCACTTTAAGCGAGTTTTACATCCAGATGTGATGCGTGTAGTAAACACATAGCATCCAGAATTAATTCAGGAAAAATTGCATCTTCTATATTGTCTGTTTTTTGTACGCAGCCCTGGCTCCATAGAAGAGAATGGGGCTTGTGTGAAAAACAGAAGGCATCTGGACATACGATAATAGGGGAGGTTTATCAAAACTGGTGTAAAGAAAAATTATCTTAATTGTGCATAGTAACCAGATTCCACCTTTTACTTTCTAAAAAAGCTCTGAAAAATGAAAGACTCAATCTTATTGGTTGCTACGGGCAACCAGTTTTCCCTTACACCATTTTGATAAATCTCCCCAATGTGTTTTTCACTGATGGTTGGTAGGAGATGTAGATTGTCGTTCCACAGTATTAAACATGTTAAAACGTGTTAAAAAACGCACACACTGAACAAAGTCACAGAAAAAAAAATGATCGAACTTGCATGCAAAACCATTTTTTTTTTTAACAGACCCTGACACAATCCATATCGCTTGTGTGGAAGAGGCCCTAGGCTAGGGCTACATGGTGACATGTGTTGCGCTACAAAAAGAGTACAACTCCATTGTGACGTGTCATATTTTAATGATATTAATGTCATGTGACATTTTTTATCATCATAATCAACGGTGTTGCCCTGCCACATGCAACATGTTGCCACTGGGATGTGACAGTAGCTTGGATGGATTTTTTTGCCTCTATCGTGTCACAGTATGTCACGTCGCACTGCAACACCATTGACTATCATTTTAAAAATTGTTGCACTACTTTTCTGCAAAAAAATGTCACCATGTAGCCCTAGCCTTAAGCCTAGGCACACACTCAACGGAAAGTTCAGAGGAAAAATATGCTGTGGGTTTTTTTTTTGTTGTAATGTGTGGTATTACAGACTAGCTCCATTGGTGGGAGATTTATCAAAACTGTTGCAAAGGATAACTGTCTGACTTGCCCATAGCAACCAATCAGATTTCAGTTTTCATTTTTTAGAGCTCCTTTAGAAAATGAAAGGTGAAATCTGATTGATTGTTATAGGCAACTAAGCCAGTTTTCCTTTACACCATTTTGATAACTCCTCCCCAATTCCCTTTAATGAAACTGAGTTGCCATACCAGACATAACCCATGGCAGGTGAGGCATTGTTCCTGGAAGAAAGTATCCATGTTTTTGTTTTTTTGTTTTTTTCTGGACAATCTTATTAGGCTAGATTTGCACAGCAGATTTTGTGAAACAGCAAAATCTCTATCGGATTCTGAGACAGAAACCCTAAGGGCTCATGCACACGACAGTTTGTATTTTGCGGTCCACAAAAAATGGATCAGCAAAAATACTGATGACGTCCGTGTGCATTCTGTATTTTGCGGAATGGCCCATAATAGAACAGTACTATCCTTGTCCGTTATGCAGACAATAATAGGACATGTTCTATTTTTTTGCAGAACGGATATACCAACATACGGAAATGGAATGCACATAGAGTAACTTCTGTTTCTTTTTTTGCAGACCCATTGAAATGAATGGTTCTGCATACGGTCCGCAAATAAAAACGGAACAGACATGGAAAGAAAATACGTTTGTGTACATGAACCCTTAAGTTTCTGCCATGTCCTTGCAATTTGAATGTGATGGATCAGCTTGAAAATTTAACCCCATTTAATATAGCTAATCTGCAAGCTGAGTCACACCAGAGTTTTTTCAGAAGAAATTGCACCAAGAAGAGCCATGTTCTTTCTTGGTGCTGGTATTTAACAACGTCAAATAAACACCGCAATCTGTAATTCACAGTGTGAAATCACCCCTAGGGCTCATGCACACGGCACTTGTTCGGCCGTGCCCGTATTGCAGCCCCCATGTGCACCCTGCATCATGGATGCGGACCCATTCACTTGAATGTGTCCGCAATCCAGAAGGTCGGTGCGGTATGGAGGCATGAAACCTCACAGAAGCGCTATGGAGTGCTTCTGTGGGGTTTCTGTCCGTGCCTCCGCACTGGAAAAAAATAGAACATGTTCTATTTTTTTGTGGTACGGATGGATCATGGACCCATTGAAGTTGAATGAGTTTAGATCCGTTGCAGCAGCTGCACGGATGGTGCCCATGCAATTTAGAGACTGCAAATTGCGGCAGTGTGAATGAGCCCTTAATTACCACTAGTTTTTTTAAAAACCTTAAGGAAACCTGACCATGTGGACATATGACAACACAGTCAGGTTTCCTGATGCAGATATGTAATTAAAGATCAGGAGTAGATCAAAAAAGAAGAGAAAATATAAATGACAAAAATTTTAGCTTCCAAAACTGCAACAGGAAACCAATCTGAATAAATTCACCTCAATACAGACAAGGTAATATGGCAAAATAATTGATGGTCCAACTGTATAAGGCTACTTTAACACTAGCATTTATATTTTCTGGTATTGAGATCTGTCATAGGATCTCATTACCGGAGAAAAACACTTCAATTTTGTTCGCATTCATTGTCAATGTGGACAAAACTGAACTGAACAGAACGGAATGCTCCAAAATGCATTCCGTTCTGTTTCGTTGCATTCCCATACTGGAGAGCAAACAGCAGCAAGCTGTGGTTTTCTTTCCATCATGGGATGTAGACCAAAATGGATCCAGCGTGATCCACAATGCAGGTCAATGGGGACGGATCCGTTTTCTCTGACACAATAGAAGACTGATTCGTCCCCCATTGACTTTCAATGGTGTTCATGACGGATCCATCTTGGGTATGTTAAAGAAAATACAACCGGATCCGTTCATAAAGGAAGTTTTTGCTGATCCCTGCCAGATTAGGCAAAAACACAAGTGTGAAAGTAGCCTAACAGGGATCGTAATAGTAAATGTATTAAAGTTTTGGACTTAAGTACCTTAGAAACACCAGATCATCTCAACAAAGGTTTGAATAGTTTCTTGGATCAATCAGGATTAATTATAATTAATTGCCTTCTTCCTCTTCTGAACCCTCCATCTAAACTCTGGCTTAGGGCTCATTCACACGACCATGGTTTGGTTCTGCATCCGAGCTGCATTTTTTGCAGCTCAGGTGAGGACTAGAGATGAGCGAACGTGCTCGTAATGAGCACTGTACCGCTCGGCTCCCCTGCGCTCGCATGGGCGCAGGCAGCTGCTTCCGTCGGGTGAGGAGGACGGAAGCGGCTGCCTGCGCCCATGCGAGCGCAGGGGAGCCGAGCGGTACAGTGCTCGTTACGAGCACATTCGCTCATCTCTAGTGAGGACCCATTCACTTCAATGGGGCCACAAAAGATGCAGACAGCACTCTGTGTACTGTCCACATCCGTTGCTTTGTTCAGTGGCCCCGCAAAAATTATAGATCATGTCCTAATCTTTTGCAGACAAGAATAGGCATTTATATAATGGGCCGCCTATTCCGTTCTGCAAATTGCGGAAGGCACACGGGCAGCATCCACAATTTGCGGACCGCAAAACACGGCACGTTCGTCTGAACGAGCCCTTATGCAATATATTGCCTGCTGCTAACCCATTAGAATATTTAACTGTATTTGACTACTATTATATGATTTGAAGCCAGAACGTAAAAAACACAAAATATGCAGTATAATTATAAAAAGAAAAAAAAAACAATAAATAAAAATTTATGTTTTGAAATTTGTAGGCTTCCTCTTTACATTTAAATGTGGGTTTCTGCTTTTTTTATTCTTTGCAGTGTGCTTTGTCTCTGTCTGAAATTTGAAGTTGTAAAGACTAAAATGTCCAGCACAACGTAGCTGCTTGGTTATTCTACAGTACTAAATTAACTTCCAGCTGTGCCGGAAGGAAAAAGTGGCATTGTAGCCTGCTTGCGAATAAATTCACTGTAGAGAGGGAATGTAGATTGTTTTTTGTTTTTGTTATTTCTGTATCCATCAAAAATATTTCTTACATGCTTGCTATATTTTACTACAATTTATGCAGACGTCTTTTGCTTTTTATATTAGAAATTACAGCTTTTAAAAATCGGCTAAGGTTTCTCTTGAAAAAAATGTAATAAAAAAATGACAGAAAACAGAGGGTGGTTATTAACAGTACATACTCAGAATGGGTCACTGTCATTAGTGAGGTACCACAGGGGTCAGTACTGGGCCCTATTTACTTCAATATATGATCTTGTAGAGGGGTTGCACAGTAAAATATAAATTTTTGCAGATGACATTAAGTATACGACTGCAGATGGATCTGGATAGATTGGAGGCTTGGGCAGATGCAGTTTAAGGGTTCATTCACACACCCATATTGTGGAGCACAAACCCAATGTTTTGAATGGATCTACAATCAACAAGATACGGAGCAGTACAGAGCAGAAAACATGTTTTTTTTTGCTGCGTGGAACGCATCTTGCAGATTGCAGACCCATTCACTTGAATGGGTCTGCAATCTGCAATATGCGTTCCATGCCGCAAAAAAAACATGTTTTCTGCTCTGTACTGTATTTACAAACGGTGTGCACACGGCCAGTGGCCGAAGGAATAATGCAAGTCACCAGTACATACTTAATGATAAAACACTGGGAAACGCTTTGAGATCTCAGTAAAAGCTTGGGAGGAATATCTGTCTCAACAGGAAAATGTAGATGAGGTCGAGTGGAAAGGGTTACCTTTAAATTATTTACTTACTAAAGTGCAGGATTTAAATCTCATAATGTTGTATGAAGCAGGAATTAGTAAGATGTCGCAATTATATGATGGAGATCAGCTATTAAACTTTGAAGAATTAGTAGATAAGTTTTGCTTTCCCGGAAGTGAATGGTATTCTTATATGAAAATTGTATGTAATGAAAATGTATTGTATGTAAATTTATGTTAATTTTGCAAATTCGAGAGATATCGTATATTTTTATATCCATCCGTCCCTTTTTTTCTAGGGTGATAAATGTCTATTTTTGTTAATGATTATAAAATAAATAAGGAAATAACAAAAAAAAAAAAAACACTGGGAACACTGACATGGAAAAAAATGTAGGAGTTTTAGTGGACAGAAAACTTAACAAAATTAACCAGTATCAGACAGCTGCTGCCAAGGCCAATAAGATTATGAGATGCATCCAAAGGGGCATAGATGCACGTGATGAAAAAATAGTCCTTCCACTTTACAAATCACTAGTCAGACCACACATGGAGTACTGTGTACAGTTCTGTATAACACCAAAGTAAATGAATGGCTCAAGTGTTAATTCAAAGTTGTCCAAACCAATCTACACCAGCAACCCCAATTGAATAAAAGGACAGCCCACATATAATAGATGAAAAATTTTATTAATGTCCAAAACATTAATACCACATATCAAAAGTCATGTAAAAGTAGACACACAGTGGCAACGTATTGCAGACAAAATGAATATACGGTCACATTATCTCCATATAATTTTAGTGTATAGTCTATATCAAAAGTAGAGGGCCAAAGAGCTATTCAATATATTGCATCACAGTAGAGTGTCTAATGCAAGTATAGCATATGACTACTACCATAGTACAGAATAGGAAAAAGAATCTAACAGCCTAAATGAACACAGACAAACTAACTGAAAATGTACAAGATACCGACCAGTATATCTCAGCCCCAACACACGTTTCGCCTGCTGGCTTCCTCAAGGGGATTCCCTGTGATGTAATATATAATGTGACCGTATATTCATTTTGTCTGCAATACGTTGCCACCGCGTGTATACTTTTACATGAGTTTTGATATGTGGTTTTAATGTTTTGGACATTAATAACATTTTTCATCTATTATATGTGTGTACTGTTCTGGTCTGCTGTGAACAAGGCAGACATAGCAGAGCTGGAGAGGGTTCAGAGGAGGGCAACTAAAGTAATAACTGGAATGGGTGGACTACAGTACCCAGAAAGATCAAAATTAGGCTTATTCACTTTAGAAAAAAGACTGAGGGGAGATCTAATAACTATGTATAAATATATCAGGGGTCAGTACAGAGATCTCTCCCATCATCTATTTATCCCCAGGACTGTGACTGTGACGAGGGGACATCCTCTGCGTCTGGAGGAAAGAAGGTTTGTACACAAACATAGAAGAAGATTCTTTATGGTAAGAGCAGTATGACAGACTATGGAACTCTCTGCCTGAGGAGGTGGGGAGGGTGAGTTCACTAAAAGAGTTCAAGATGGGCCTGGATGTATTTCTGGAGTGTAATAATATTACAGGTTATAGTTACTAGAGAGGGGTCATTGATCCAGGGAGTAATTCTGATTGCCTGATTGGAGTCGGGAAGGAATTTCTTCCCCTAAAAGAAAAAAATTGGCTTCAATCTCATGGGGTTTTTTGCATTCCTCTGGAACAACTTTGCAGGATAACAACCTGAATTGGATGGAATAATTTCCAATAAAATGTTTTGGGTAACACAGAAAGTAACACAGCTCATGAAGGTAGCAAAATATGGTAGTTTTATAAGTATTACCATAATGAAAAACTTGGCACACAATATTTAGATAAAAAACTAAAAATCACTCGCAAGATGGCAGATGAGGTACAGTGGAATACATAAACACATTGCAGAAAGTTAGTCACAGCCCAAGGAGTTTCTAAATACAGTATGATGAAACACTAAGGGGATCATTTACTATATCTCAGTTTTCTGGTGTATATCTGTCGCAGATTGCAGTGCAAAGGTTATTTGTGCCGCAATCTGTGACTTTTCCCCACTCACACCAGATCTAAAAAAGAGGGTGTTGTGTGGACAGGGAAGGGGAAGGCGCCGCCATACCCATCTCATTTATAATTTTCTACCCTTTTTTAGGCATAGAAAATGGTCTAAATTTAAGCCGGCTAGGAAGCTGGCTTACATTTAGACCGGCAGTGGATGCGGCGACGTTGTGTAGAAAGTGTGAACGGATCACCATGACATATTCTCCTACTTTCTTGATGATGAGCAACGGATCCTGCAGGGTACGTCTGAAGATGTTTCCTTCCTTTCCACACCATCAATCGTTGAGCTTAAAAGGAAATTTGAATTTGAAAGAGACTTATTAACCTGGAACTGCATTTAATTATGCTTACTGAATGCCATCACTTACATAGGATAGCTAGGGACATTCATTCCCATTTACGTCCTGATCTGTTTATTGATAATGCTGAATTTTGTACTCGCTTCATACAGATATCTAAGTACGCCTTTGATATCATTTTATTGAATGTGGAGTTCCTACAAAAAGAACCAAAAATCCACCAAATTGAATCCGAATTGAAAGGACTTATGACCTCTGAGGACTTTGAGAAATATTTTTCCAATTGTATCACTCATTTTGAAAAACTAAAGAGTGAATTACAGACAACTAAAAGGAAAAAATGGCAAAGGGATATGGATGACTATTCTACAGGATATGTTTACATGTGGCAAGGAGATCTAAAAAAAAAACAAGAGAGGTCTGAATAGGGAAGGTAACAAGACTCCCACACGACCGGGTTGACAAAAGGAACAAGTGGATCCTCAGGAACAGGAGAAAATATTGCCTTCAGGGATTACACCCCTATATACTCATTTTTTAGGACAAGGACTGGAACCTACAGGACCAGATGTGGGGGGCACCGACAACAAAGATGGAGGAAAGGAAAAACAACAAAAACCACAGAGGGCCATGAATTTGCTGAAGAAACATTGAACATGATTGTTCAATGAACAATATTTACCACAGAGAAAATATTGTGGTACATATCTCTTTCTCTACTCTTACTGATGCACAGTGCTCTGTTTTAAGCAAAGGACTGTCATTCTGTCCCTACACTATCACAGACTGGTTTCAACTTGAATTGGATCTATATAGATTTTTTAGATCCATCAAGCTGAAAATTTGGTTTCAAGAAAAATCTACTAGTTGTGTTGTTTCTCAATCTGCTAGATGCCATGAACTGAAATTGGAAGACTTTGATCTTTTTCTAAAAAGTGATTTTTCACCTCAAGTAAACCATGTAGCTATTGACACCTTTATCAATGCAGTCAAATTGGATTTAGACACATTAAAACATGTAGAACACAGCAGAAAATATAATCTGTCTCAATAAGCATTGAATGAGCGGTCCAATAACTCAGATTTAACCATCAAACCTGCCGATAAAGGCGGGGCGGTGGTAGTTATGGACACTTTATCATACATTGGTAAAGACAATTACAGGATCATGAGGTCTATCAAAGGGTGAGTGGTGATCCCAAGTTCAATTTTTTTGCGGCGGATCAGGGATTTATTGGATTCAGCCAAGGCAGCAGGGATTATTGATGACAAATTATGGTCTTTTTTTATATGTGGAACGTCCTCAGACTCCTGTCTTGCATATACTGCCGAAAATCCAGAAAATCCCTGGTCAACCCACCTGGCCACCCTATTGTTTCCGGCTGTAATTCACTAATAGTTATCTAATATTGCTATTTTTTTGAATCGCATATTGCGACCATATGCTGTTTCAGCAAAGTCATACATAAGAGACACCACCGATTTTTTGAATAAAATCCAGGATCTTCATTTACCTTCAAAAGTGTTATTAGCGTCTTTTGATGTGGTCAACTTATATACTTCCATTAAACACAATGGAGGTATAGCTGCCGTCATGAGCTGTTTGAATAATTCAACATATACTGGGGAATGTAAAAGCTTCTTAAATGAACTATTGAAATGTGTTCTACAATGTAATTATTTCATGTTTCAGGATGATTTTTTTGTACAATTACGTGGCACCGCGATGGGGTCAAATGTGGCGCCAACTTACGCCAACATTTTTATGACCCAATTTGAGGAGCGACATGTCTATGTAGGCCACCACTCCAGATTTATTCTGGGGTGGTGGCGCTACATAGTCGATGTCTTCCTGATTTGGGCAGGCACGGCAGGTGAACTTGAAGAGTTAAAAGATTGTCTAAATTTTACTGATTTTGGTATTCAATTCACCCTCACGTATTCTGATAAGGAAGTACAGTTCTTGGATACGTTGATTTCCCTCAAAGATGGTCATCTCCACAGTGATCTTTTTACTAAGAGCATGCACCGCAATACGCTTCTTAGGTACGATAGTGGTCACCCAAGATCTATGATCAGAGCGTTACCATTCAGCCAGTTGTTACGAGTGAGGAGAATTGTTGATGACCAGGAATTAGCCAATGTGCGGTTAGATGAGATGGGGAATAAATTCAAACATAGAGGTTACCCTAAATCCCTAATTTTAGAGACTAAGAAGAAGGTATCTATGATAACTAGGGACTCCTTATTGCAAGTCGATGATAGGATCCAAAATGAATCTAGAATCCCCTTTATCTCGAATTATACCCTCCAAAGTCCCCAGATAGGCAAAATCATCAGAAAGCATTGGGCCATTTTAGGTAGCAACTTCAAGCAGATCCCTGAGTTCAATAGGCCCCCTCTGCTATCATACCGCCAGACTGGGGCATTGCTAGACTAAAACATTCGGGGCCTGGGCCCCTGATGTTTTCTCCCAGGCCCCGAATGTCCTGCCTGTTAGACAGATACAATTGTATTGCCGTCCTCAGGAGGGCAGTACAATTGAATCTAACCTACTGCAAGATATGTAGGACCTGTGATGACATCACAGGTCATGTGATCAGTGCCGTCCAATTCTGCACTGGTCACATGACTGTGACATCATCGCAGGTCCTTTTCAACCCCTGTCTTCTAAACTGAAGAGGAGAATTGTGGGGGAGAAGCTGCAGTGAGCTCTGCTACATCAGAAGAGGTAAGTGAAGGGAGAAGCAGAGGGATGCTGGGAGTTGTGGTTATTTAACTGGGACTATATGTTAAGGCAGAAGGGAGGGATGTTATCATGGGACTGTGTGTTGGAGGTGACTTGGGCAGGGTTCTGTTATTTACATGGGACTGTGGGGTGGAGTGATGTTATTTACATGGAACTGCATGTTGGAGGTGGCTGTGGGAAGGAAGTGATGTTATTTAGATGGGACTGTATGTTGAAGGCGGCTGTCAGAGGGAGTGATATTATTTACATAGGACTGTATGTTGATGATGGCTATGGGTGGGAATGATGTTATTTACATGGGACTGTAATTGGAAGGAGCTGTAGATAGAGAGGGATGTTATTTACATGGGACTGTACTGCGGAGGGAGGGAAATAGCTTTATTTACATGAGACTGTATGGTGGAGGGGCTGAGGAATTATAATTTCTGAGGACACTAAAGGGAGGAATATAACTACAGTGGGCACTTCAGGGCGAGCATTATAACAGTAGGGGGAGCAATATAAATACTGGGGGCACTGTAGGGGTATTATAAATCCAGGGGACACTAGACGTTCTTATTACTACTGGGTCTGGCTCTATAGGTGAGACTTATAGATCCACCTTATTTCTACTAAGAGCACTATGGAGCGGGTTTATTACTACTGAGCGGGTCTGTAGAAAGCTTTATTACCACTGGGGGAACAATAGGGGCCTTATCACTACTGGGGGCTCTGTGGGGTATTATTAATACTGGAGTGCTCTTCTACTAATGGAGGCACTCTTGGGGAGCATTATCAGTACCGGGGTCACTGTAGGGTGGAGAGTTACTAATGATGGAATTACTATTGGTAGGGCTATTACTATGAGGGGCACTATTATTTCTCCAGGATAGTATTTGGAGGTTTTGGAGGGCACAGCGAACATCAGGATAATTATAAACCTTAAAAAAGCCAGCAAAAAAAATCCTACAATTATATCCAGAAAGGGCATCCGCCTCATGCACATATACAACAGAAAAAAAGTTTTGACAAAGCAAAAAAGCCTATGGCAACACATTAGACAAAAACACCGATAAAAAATGCCAGACCGCTACCAATATTTCAAAAAATATACCACAAATATTTTATTGATTAATTATAAATACATGACATAGTAAAAACATATGCAGGAAAAGGCGGCATCAGCAGAAATGACTACACCAAAGGAAAAGGAAATGTCCCATTGAAAACAAGAGAGCCCCAGACGAAGGTACGCCGAAACGCGAGTTGGGGCTGGCGCCATCGCGGAGCTGACACACCATGGGAAAATTGTTTGTCCAAATATTTCTTTTGTGGGATATGTGAATATGCACTTGCACTTTATTTCTATGTTATTTTCAATGGGACATTTCCTTTTTCCTTTGGTGTAGTCATTTCTGCTGATGCCGCCTTTTCCTGCATATGTTTTTATTATGTCATGTATTTATAATTAATCAATAAAATATTTGTGGTATATTTTTTTGAAATATTGGTAGCGGTCTGGCATTTTTTATCGGTGTTTTTTGTACATCAGGATAAGGCTGTGGGGACTTCAGGTGGGGGGATGATAGAAATGTGAAGAAGATAAGATGTCTGTGTGTCACACTCTGCAGAGACAAGGTGGCTGAGGGAAGTTGTCCGGGCCGAATGGAGAAGATGATGACAGAGAAGATCTACATCAGAGGAGAAGTCACCTGGGAGGCCCTGGATGTGAGGTATGTTCTCCTGTATAGCAGGGTTGGGGCGAGGGTCGACATAGAGAATTGGGCCATATTCATTGGGGCTTGAACCCCGGATCTTTTGAGACCCTAGCAAGGCCCCTGCCCCAGAATTTGAAGGATCGGTTGGTGCAGGCAGATGTGGGCTCTAAAAAAATTCCTTTTAGTACTTACTTTGGGTCTAAAAAAACTGGTTGTTTTCCATGCTATAACTGTGTAAACTGTCCACTTATGTTGAGAGGATCTAATTTTACACACCCTACTACAAGCGAGTATTTTGAAATCAGGAAGTATCTGACATGTGATTCTTCTCATGTCGTATACCTCCAGGAATACCCATGTTATCTCCTATATGTTGGGGAGACGACATGGGATGTCAAAACTCGCCTTAATCATCACTGATTCACTATTAGGGAAAAGAGGCTGGATCTCCCGGTGTCCAAGCACTTTACGGAAGCTAAGCACACAGAAAAAGATCTTCGGTTCAGGATTATAGATCAAATTCCTATATTGAGATGTAGTGGAGATAGAACAGCCCTATTGAAAAGGAGAGAGCTCTACTGGATATACCATTTACATACTTTGAAACCCAATTGATTGAATGTGGAATTCAGGGTTATATGACCAAACAGTACTTACCTTTTTGGATACATTTTGCTGATTGTCGCTACGTGATAGGAGAATACTAGTGTTCCTGTTGATTAAATATTTTTTTATTTATTTCTGCAGAATCCTTCAGACCTAATCCTGGCCATGATTTGGACTACCACATCTTCTTCAGACCATCATCACAAAACCTGGCTCACTTTGTTGTATTGTGTTCTTTAATATTTACAGTGCCTTGCGAAAGTATTTGGCCCCCTGGAACTTTTCAACCTTTTGCCACATTTCAGGCTTCAAACAAAAAGATATAACATTTTAAATGTTTGGTGAAGAATCAACAACAAGTGGGTCCCAATTGTGAAGTGGAACAAAATTTATTGCATCATTTAAACTTTTTTTGTAATAATAAGACTGAAAAGTGGGGCGTGCAAAATTATTCGCCCCCCTTGCATTAATACTTTGTTGCGCCACCTTTTGCTCCGATTACAGCTGCAAGTCGCTTGGGGTATGTCTCTATCAGTTTGGCACATCTAGAGACTGAAATTCTTGCCCATTCTTCCTTGCAAAACAGCTCGAGCTCTTTGAGGTTGGATGGAGAGCGTTTGTGAACAGCAGTTTTCAGCTCTTTCCACATATTCTCAATTGGATTCAGGTCTGGACTTTGACTTGGCCATTCTAAGACCTGGAAACGTTTATTTTTGAACCATTCCATTGTAGATTTTGCTTTATGTTTGGGATCATTGTCTTGTTGGAAGATAAATCTCCGTCCCATAATGGTCCTGTATTTGGCTCCATCCATCTTCCCATCAATTTTAACCATCTTCCCTGTCCCTGCTGATGAAAAGCAGGCCTAAACCATGATGCTGCCACCACCATGTTTGACAGTGGGGATGGTGTGTTCAGGGTGATGAGCTGTGTTGCTTTTATGCCAAACATATCGTTTTGCATTGTTTCCAAAAAGTTCGATTTTGATTTCATCTGACCAGAGCACCTTCTTCCACATGTTTGGTGTGTCTCCTAGGTGGCTTGTGGCAAACTGTAAACAATGTCTCCTAGGTGGCTTGTGGCAAACTGTAAACAAGACTTTTTATGGATATCTTTGAAAAATGGCTTTCTTTCTTTCCACTTTTCCATAAAGGCCAGATTTGTTAAGTGTTCGACTGATTGTTGTCCTATGGACAGACTCTCCCACCTCAGCTGTAGATCTCTGCAGTTCATCCAGAGTGATCATGGGCCTCTTGTCTGCATCTCTGATCAGTCTTCTCCTTGTTTGAGATGAAAGTTTAGAGGGACGGCCGGGTCTTAGATTTGCAGTGGTCTGATTCCTCCTTCTGATTACTCCTTCTGATTACTCCTTCTATTTCAATATGATCGCTTGCACAGTACTCCTTGGGATGTTTAAAGCTTGGGAAATCTTTTGGTATCCAAATCCGGCTTTAAACTTCTCCACAACAGTATCACGGACCTACCTGGTGTGTTCCTTGGTCTTCATGATGCTCTCTGTGCTTTAAACAGAACCCTGAGACTTTCACAGAGCAGGTGCATTTATACGGAGACTTGATTACACACAGGTGGATTCTGTTTATCTTCATCAGTCATTTAGGACAACATTGGATCATTCAGAGATCCTCAATGAACTTCTGGAGTGAATTTTCTGAACTGAAAGTAAATGGGCCAAATAAATTTGCACTCCCCACTTTTCAGTTTCATTATTACAAAAAAAGTTTAAATGATCCAATAAATTTCTGTCCACTTCACAATTGTGATCCACTTGTTGATTCTTCACCAAAAATTTTAAATGTTATATCTTTTTGTTTGAAGCCTGAAATGTGGCAAAAGGTTGAAAAGTTCCAGGGGGCCGAATACTTTCACAAGGCATTGTATGTTAATTCTGAGTATCGACCTTTGCAGCGCTCCTTCATCTTTTATACTCCGGGACCAGTACCACTCCTCTGTAAACAGCTGGTTAATACCATCGTTGAAGACTGGATCCCCCCAATAGTATGGTGGGTTTTCTGTACTTTCAGTGGTTGACCCTTATTGGCCTGGGGACAATGTGACATTGTAGGGTGGCATGAATATAGGGTGACGGACTGCATACAGGCTGTCAGTAACCCTGATTATTCCCGAACATTCGGACCTGGACTGATCCTCCATGCCTGTATGTTGCGGTTTATGTCCCCGAATGTCACGCTCACCCCATTTGGCCTATATATATATATATATATGTACATAGCCCTGCCTATAGGAGGTAATGATTATGGCTGTTTTACTTACATTATAGTATACTGGTTCCCGGCAGCGTATTTAATATGGCGACAGTGATTGTTGATGTGTTGTTGCTAAGTTATGATGGAGCATGAGCAGTAAGGGTTACAGAGTTCTTAGTTCCCTTACCTAGTGAGGGCAGATTACGTTTCAGCAGGTCATGTGACTGACGCTTGCGCACTATGGGATTCCGTTACCCTTGTTCTACTGATCGAGTTCACTATGCCAGCGCAGGTGCACTGATGATTTCCGGACGCCGCGCATGACATGGTGATGGTGAGTCTGAATGGGGATTGTGGTTCATTTCCTTATCATGCCCAATTATGTTTTTATTGTATGTGTATATGTATGTTTTATGACCATTGTATTGGTATTTGACTATATTTGGTTTATATTGTACACAGCATGTTAATCATGTATCCACTGTATACTATACACATATGATCATGTATATTTTGTTTTGATGAATTAATTATTAATCATGATCCGATTAGTTTATGCACTTCTGTTGGTGCTATTTATATGTGTGGAACACTTTGAATCAAGACTGCATTAAGCAGTTGAAACGTTGCACATTGGTGAAATAAAAGGGATCCTATTTTTCACGAATTCCGGAGTGCTGTCAGCCTGCTTTATTTTTCTACAACTCAAACCTGTGGTCAGAGGTTCTCTGTTGGAATTGCACCTGGACTTGTTAAGTAACATAGTAACATAGTAACATAGTTTGTAAGGCCAAAAAAAGACATCTGTCCATCCAGTTCAGCCTGTTTTCCTACAAGTTGATCCAGGGGAAGGCAGAAAAAAAAAACCCTGTGAGGTAGAAGCCAATTTTCCTCACTTTAGGGGGAAAAATTCCTTCCCGACTCCAGTCAGGCAATCAGAATAACTCCCTGGATCAACGACCCATCTCTAGTAACTATAACCTGTAATATTATTACCCTCCAGAAATACATCCAGGCCCTTCTTGAACTCTCTTAGTGAACTTACCATCACCACCTCCTCAGGCAGAGAGTTCCATAGTCTCACTGCTCTTACCGTAAAGAATCCTATTCTATGTTTATGTACAAACCTTCTTTCCTCCAGACGCAGAGGATGTCCCCTCGTCACAGTCACAGTCCTCGGGATAAATAGTTGATGGGAGAGATCTCTGTACTGACCTCTGATATATTTATACATAGTTATTAGATCTCCCCTCAGTCGTCTTTTTTCTAAAGTGAATAACCCTAATTTTGATCATCTTTCTGGGTACTGTAGTCCACCCATTCCAGTTATTACTTTAGTTGCCCTCCTCTCAACCCTCTCCAGCTCTGCTATGTCTGCCTTGTTCACAGGAGCCCAGAACTGTACACAGTACTCCATATGTGGTCTGACTAGTGATTTGTAAAATGGCAGGACTATGTTCTCATCACGGGCATCTATGCCTCTTTTGATGCAACCCATTATCTTATTGGCCTTGGCAGCAGCTGTCTGACACTGGTTTCTGCAGCTTAGTTTGCTGTTCACTAAAATTCCTAGGTCCTTTTCCATGTCAGAGTTACCCAATGCTTTACCATTTAGTATGTACTGGTGACTTGCATTATTCCTTCCCATATGCATAACCTTACATTTGTCAGTGTTAAACCTCATCTGCCACTTTTCTGCCCAAGCCTCCAGTCTATCCAGATCCTGCTGTAGCAGTGTACTGTCCTCCTCTGTGTTAATTACTTTACACAGTTTAGTGTCATCTGCAAAAATTGATATTTTACTGTGCAAGCTTTCTACAAGATCATTAATAAATATATTGAAGAGAATAGGACCCAATACAGACCCCTGTGGTACCCCACTAGTGACAGTGACCCAATCTGAGTATGTGCCGTTAATAACCACCCTCTGTTTTCTATCACTAAGCCAGTTACTTACCCACATACAGACATTTTCTCCCAGGCCAAGCATTCTCATTTTGTATACTAACCTTTTATGTGGTACCGTGTCAAACGCTTTGGAGAAGTCCAAATATACGACATCCATTGAGTCGCCGCGGTCAAGTCTAGAACTTACCTCCTCATAGAAACTGATTAAATTGGTTTGACATGACCGATCCCTCATGAAGCCATGCTGATATGGAGTTATTTGCTTATTTTCATTGAGGTACTCCAAGATAGCATCTCACAGAAAACCTTCAAACAGTTTACCCACAACAGAAGTTAAACTTACCAGCCTATAGTTTCCAGGCTCTGTTTTTGGACCCTTTTTGAATATTGGCACCACATTTGCTATGCGTCAATCCTGTGGAACACTCCCCGTCAGTATAGAGTCCTTAAATATCAGAAATAAGGGTCTGTCGATGACATTACTTAATTCTCTTAGGATACGGGGGTGTATGCCATCCGGTCCTGGTGATTTGTCTATTTTAATATTTTTAAGACGTTGCTGCACCTCTTCCTGGGTCAGAGAGGACACTTTTAAAGGGGAATTTACTTTTATACTCTGCATTTCATCTGACATTTTATTTTCCTCAGTGAATACAGTGGAGAAAAAGTTATTTAGTAGCTTCGCTTTCTCCTCATCGCTCTCTGCAACTCCCCCCTCATTACTCTGTAAGGAGCCGACACCTTCAGGTTTATACTTTTTAGTATTTATATAATTGAAGAACATTTTAGGGTTAGTTTTACTCTCTTTGGCGATTAATCTCTCGGTCTCTAGTTTGGCTGTTTTTATGTGTCTTTTACATATTCTATTTTTTTCCTTATAGTTTTTCAATGCTTCCTCACTCCCCTCCTGTTTTAGTGAATTAAATGCTTTCTGTTTGTCATTTATTGCTTTCTTTACAGTTCTATTTATCCACATTGGTTTTTTCTTGTTTCTTATTATTTTATTCCTATATGGTATGTACCTCTCACAGTTAGATATTAGGATGCTTTTAAAAATATCCCATTTTGTGGCTGTATTTTTATTTTTGAGGACTTTGTCCCAGTTATAGGGCTATGGCCTCTCTTAGTTGGCTAAATTTAGCTTTTTTGAAGTTTGGTATTTTTGGTATTTTTGGTATTTTTGTTCCTCCCTGTGAGTGCTGCTATATATGGAACAAATCACACACAGAGTAGTAAAGATAAATAATCAATCACCTGGCCTGTAACAAGTGGGGGAGCTCCTGTCACCACGATACCTACGTGGCACATGGCCAATGAACCATGGTAATACAAGAGAGAGATAGTGACCAACTACGTTATAACTGGATGATGTTCTCATTGGAGCTGAATTCTTTGTGAATAAAAGTTTATACCTTCCAGCCCCTCCTGTGTGCAGTACCCATGTCCTGTGAGTTAAACAATCACAAATGTTCAATGACCGTAGCTTTTTTATTTGCTTGACTACCAAAATATATATATTTTTTTTTTATTGACACTTAGGACTTTTTATTAGAATGTGTTTTTTTTTTAGAGATTTTTTTTCCTTTTTTTAGGTTTAATTTGGAGGAAAACCACTAATTATTATTAAAAAGTAAGACGTGGATGTCCAACATGCAGCCCTCCAGCTTTTGAAAAACTCCCAGCATACCTGGACAGCCTACAGCAGGGCATGTTGAGAGTTATAAAACAGCTGCAGGGTCGCAGGTTGGGCATCCCTGATCTAGGGCATACTGATTTTGGTAAAAAATAGAGTTGATTGAATCCTAAAATATTTGGGGATTCAGAATTCGGCCCGAATTTTCCGCGGGATTCGTGGGTTCGAGCCGAATCACGAATCCCATTAAAGTCTATGGGAGACCCGAATATTTTTGCAGGGGCCAAAGGTTCTGCACAGTCAAGTTTGCCCCAACATGAAATGGATAGGAAACACCAGGGGCAGCATGTAGGGATGCCTCTGAGGCTCCCTAATTGCACCATTTTTTCTAAATCTGGCCAATAGTCTGGTGATGACCCCAAGGCAATTTTCAGGAACACGGTAATGGTGACCCACATAAAAATGCTGCCTGACAACCTGGCGGTGAACCCCTGATTGTCTGTCTTTCAATAAGATTGCAGTGTAAAGCATGGTGGTGAGCCTCAGTATGACTTTTTGGATGGAGATTGCATGTGGTCACGT
>ONZH01006568.1:0-168237 GCA_900303285.1 Rhinella marina | reverse complement strand
CCCATCCGCGCTGAACCAATGGGACGCACACAGCCTGACTGCTACCCTCGCCGCCAGCATCCTCCTCCTCTTCCACAGCCACCTCCACGTCGTCCTCTCCTCCTCATCCTCCTCCTCCTGCAACTGCCACCGTGAAGCAGACAAAAGTGTGGTCTGACTGTGTAGCTCCGTTGCGTCTCCTCCTACCCCCGTCTCCTCTGCGTGCAATGCGTTCTCCCTTATTGCGATGAGCGATTCTTTAAGGACGCCATAGGAGCGGGATGGTTACGCTCACTATAGCGTCCTCGCTGCTGACCTTCTTGGTGGACTCCTCAAAGATACGCAGTACATCGCATATGTCTGCCATCCATGGCCACTCGTGGTTGGCAAACTGAGGGAGCTGAGTTGGAGGCACGCGTGGATTCATAATCTGGTACTCCATCAATGCTCTCTGCTGCTCACACACCCTGGCCAACATGGAATAGGTGGAATTCCAGCGAGTCGGCAGGTCGCACAACAGCCGATGTTCAGGCAAATGGAGGCGTTGCTGGAGTTTTTTTAAGCTAGCAGCAGCTACAGTTGACTTCCGAAAGTGAGCGCACAAGCGCCGCACTTTCACCAGTAGCTCTGCCAGGTTGGGGTAAGTCTTTAGAAATTTTTGGACTACCAGATTAAAAACGTGGGCCAGGCATGGTACGTGTGATTGAGTTCGGCAAGCTCCAGAGCCGCCACCAGGTTACGGCCGTTATCGCACACGACCATGCCTGGTCCTAGCTGCAGCGGCGACAGCCACATCTCCGTCTGCTGCAATATGGCGTCCCTCACCTCTGGGGCGCTGTGCTTCCTGTCGCCCAAGCTGATGAGCTTTAGCACCGCCTGCTGACGTCTCCCCGCGCCAGTGCTGCAACGCTTCCAGCTAGCGGCTGAGGGCGATGTTAAGGCACAGGAGGAGGAGGAGGAGGAGGAGGAGGAGGGGGGGGGTTTATCAGAACCCATGCTGGCAATCTTGGGCGGGGGGTGGTAGGTAGGCCGTCTCTGTTTGCGACCCCGTCCCCGCTTCCACTACATTCACCCAGTGTGCCGTCAAAGAAATGTATCGTCCCTGGCCGCAAGCGCTTGTCCACGAGTCGGTGGTCAAGTGGACCTTTGCGCTGACTGCGTACCTCAGGGCCCGCCTGATGTTACGCGACACGTGCTGGTGCAGGGCGGGGACGGCACTCCGGGAAAAGTAGTGGCGGCTGGGGACGGAATAGCGAGGTGCGGCAGCCGCCATCAGGTCGCGGAAGGCCTGCGTCTCCACAAGCCTAAACGGCAACATCTCCAGGGCCAGCAAGCAGTTTGGAGATGTGGCAGTTTAAGGCTTGGGCTTGGGGGTGACTCGAGGCGTACTTCCGCCTGCGGTCGAACGCCTGCGAGATGGACAGTTGTTGGGACGAGGAGTGTGAAGGTGCAGGCGAAGAGGCGGGGGAAGGGGAGGCTGAAGGAGAAGGCCCCAAAGTAGCCGAGGCAGAGGCAGATGTGGAGGTGTCCTGGCTGGAGGTCTGGACCGCAGTGGCAGCACACAACAAAGGGGAAGAGGCAGTGGCAGCAAGACCGGGCGCAGGTTTGTATTGCGTTTGCTCTCTCCCACTCAGCCCAGTGCTTGACTTCCAAGTGACGCCGCATGCCTGAGGTGGTCAGATTGCTCTTCTCAGAGCCCCTACTCTCAGTTTTGAGTGGCAGAGTGTGCAAACCGCGCTCAGTTTGTCATCCGCACAAACATTAAAAAATCTCCACACCACAGAAGTACGAGGCCTCGATGGGGGAGCTTCGCGCGACTGCCCGCTGCCGGGAACAGCTTCGGCCCTGCTGGCTGTGGCCTCACTTCTCTGTCTGGACTGTCCTCTGCCTGTGGACATCCTCTGCCTGTGCCTCTGTGGACATCCCTCTGCCTGTGGACATCCCTCTGCCTGTGGACATCCCTCTGCCTGTGACATCCTCTGCCTGTGGACATCCCTCTGCCTCTTGCTGCCTTTTTCGGTGCTGCGCAGACCACCACCTCTCCACTGCTTTCCTCGCTGGACATCACCCCTGGCCAAGTGGGGTCGGTCATTTCGTCATCCACCACCTCCTCTTCCACTTCCTCACTCTGCTCCTCCTCCTGCCCACTGGACATTCCAACAGCCTCCCTTGATGGCAACTGCGTCTCATCATCATCATCGCTCATGATAACAGATGCTGGCTCAGGGTCCACATCAGCAGGAGATGGCGAAAACTCAAGTGTTTGGGCATCACTACAAACAAATTCCTCTGCTAGCTCCTGGGATTCTTCCGGCACATCTGAAAAAGGACCCGAAAAGAGCTCCTGGGAGGGGTCAAGGGTGGGATGACTCTGTTGGCCAGGTGTGGAGGAAGGAGGGTCAGAGTGAGACTGTGTGGATGACTGGCTGGTGGACAACTGTGTGGAAGCGCTATCGGCTATCCATTGCACCACCTGTTCAACCTGCTCAGGCCTCAACAGCGGTGTAACCCGCCCCCTGCTTAACTGTCCCATAAAGGCAGGGATTCTGGATGAGCGGGATCCTGGCTGACCCTCACCAGCACGCATTGTATCCCCACTGGCTTCAACAAGGCCCCCAACAGCATTTCCGCGCCCCCGTCCTCGTCCACGTCCTATTCCGCTAGCCCCCCTCCGCATTTTATTTTTTTTTTGTTGCAAATACAATATTTGGGTATATAATTAGGTATGTGAAATTATTTAGCAAGAGAACGCACAGTACAGTGGCCTATTAAAAGGCCTAGATATTGTATATTTCAAAGTACACAGCCGTGTATAACTGAACAGACGGTGGGTATTTACACCAGGTATGTGAGATAATTTAACAAGAGAACGCACAGTACAAGTGGCCTATTAAAATGCCTAGATATTGTAATATTTCAAAGTACAAACAGCCGTGTAGTAACTGAACAGACGGTGGGTATTACACCAGGTATGTGAGATAATTTAACAAGAAAACGCACAGTACAGTGGCCTATTAAATGGCCTAGATATTGTATATTTCAAAGTACAAAGCCGGTAAGTAACTGAACAGACGGTGGGTATTTACACCAGGTATGTGAGATAATTTAGCAAGAGAACGCACAGTACAGTTGGCCAATTAAAAGGCCTAGATATTGTATATTTCAAGGTACACAGCCGTGTACTAACTGAACAGACGGTGGGTATTTACACCAGGTATGTGAGATAATTTAAGCAAGAGAACGCACAGTACAGTTGGCCTATTAAAGGCCTATATATTGTATATTTCAAGGTACACAGCCGTGTAGTAACTGAACAGACGGTGGGTATTTACACCAGGTATGTGAGATAATTTTTAGCAAGAGAACGCACAGTACAGTTGGCCAATTAAAAGGCCTAGATATTGTATATTTCAAGGTACACAGCCGTGTACTAACTGAACAGACGGTGGGTATTTACACCAGGTATGTGAAGATAATTTAGCAAGAGAACGCACAGTACAGTGGCCAATTAAAAGGCCTAGATATTGTATATTTCAAAGTACACAGCCGTGTACTAACTGAACAGACGGTGGGTATTTACACCAGGTATGTGAAATAATTTAGCAAGAGAACGCACAGTACAGTGGCCTATTAAAAGGCCTAGATATTGTATATTTCAAAGTACACAGCCGTGTACTAACTGAACAGACGGTGGGTATTTACACCATGAGATATTTGCAAGAGAACGCACAGTACAGTGGCCTATAAGGCCTAGATATTGTATATTTCAAAGTACACAGCCGTGTAACTGAACAGACGGTGGGTATTTACACCAGGTATGTGAAATTATTTAGCAAGAGAACGCACAGTACAGTTGCCAATTAAAAGGCCTAGATATTGTATATTTCAAGGTACACAGCAGTAGTGCCAAATATAGTTTGGTATGTAGCAGAGCACCTAATACACCACTAATGCCTCTCTCTGTCCCTACTCCAGCAGCTATCCCTGAATACAGCAGCCGTTCTCTGTAAAGTCTATATTGTAGTAAAGCTATCACTGAAGTCCACTGTAGTAGCCCTGATAAGGGCTTTATTCACGCTCCTGCCTGTCCAACAGCTAAAATCTGTCTCTCCCTTCTCCAGCCTCTGTCCCTGACTAAGTTCACGCAGCATATGCGTACGAGCAGGAAGAGCTGAGTTTTTAATATTCGAGGTCACATGGTTTTTCCAGCCAATGCATGTAGACGCTGTTTTCGCGCTGCCAGCGTGCTCAGCGTGCCTGTCATACCCCCCCTGCATGTTGATTGGTGGAAAAAGAGCGCCAGGGAAGGTGGGAGGGGAAACGAATTCTAAGTGCGCCATCGCCGTTATACTCGATTGAAATCGAGTGTGCCGAATATCGTAGTATTCGATCGAATACCAGCTCGATCGAACACTACTCGCTCATCTCTAATTATCATGCATAGGATGAACTGACCTGAGGAATTGCATTTTTCTAGGTTGGAGGGAGCGTGGGGGCTCAACTTCTCCAGGAATTCCTCTTATTTTTATATTATTTCAGCGAAATCTGTCTTCTAGATCTGTAATTTTTCTCTTTCAGCAATTTTATTTCAGAATTCACATTATCGTATGCTGATCGTTGTGGGCTGCAATGAATTCTTCCATTTTTCTATGTGGGGGGTGCGGGAGGGTAGGTTTTCTATGTGGGGGGTGCAGGAGGGTAGGTTTTCTATGTGGGGGGTGCGGGAGAGTAGATTTTCTATGTGAGGGGTGCGGGAGCATAGGTTTTCTTTGTGGGGGGTGCAGGAGCGTCGATTTTCTATGTGGGGGGGTGCGGGAGGTTAGGTTTTTCTATGGGGGGGTGTGGGTACGTAGGTTTTCTATGGGGGGTGCGGGAGTGTAGGTTTTCTATGTGGGGGGTGTGGGAGGGTAGATTTTCTATGTGGGGGGTGCGGGAGGGTAGGTTTCTATGTGGGGGGTGCGAGAGGGTAGGTTTTGCTATGGGGGGTGCAGGAGGGTATGTTTTCTATGGGGGTGCGGGAGGGTAGGTTTTCTATGTGGGGGGGTGCGGGAGGGTAGGTTTTCTATGGGGGTGCGGGAGGTTAGGTTTTCTATGGGGGTGCGGGAGCGTAGGTTTTCTATGGGGGGGGGTGCAGGAGCGTCGATTTTCTATGTGGGGGGTGCGGGAGGTTAGGTTTTTTCTATGGGGGGGTGTGGGTACGTAGGTTTTCTATGGGGGGTGCGGGAGTGTAGGTTTTCTATGTGGGGGGTGTGGGAGGGTAGATTTTCTATGTGGGGGGTGCGGGAGGGTAGGTTTTCTATGTGGGGGGTGCGAGAGGGTAGGTTTTCTATGGGGGGTGCAGGAGGGTATGTTTTCTATGGGGGGTGCGGGGAGGGTAGGTTTTCTATGGGGGTGCGGGAGGGTAGGTTTTCTATGTGGGGGTGCGGGAGGGTAGGTTTTCTATGGGGGTGCGGGAGCGTAGGTTTTCTATGGGGGGGTGCGGGAGCGTCGATTTTCTATGTGGGGGGGTGCGGGAGCGTAGGTTTTCTATGTGGGGAGTGCGGGAGGGTAGGTTTTCTATGTGGGGGGTGCGGGAGGGTAGGTTTTTCTATGTGTGGGGTGCGGGACTGTAGGTTTTCTATGTGGGGGGTGCGGGAGGGTAGGTTTTCTATGTGGGGGGTGCGAGACAGTAAGTTTTCTATGTGGGGGGTGCGAGACAGTAAGTTTTCTATGTGGGGGGTGCGGGACGGTAGGACCTCAGCACATCCCCCCAAACCAGGAGATCCTCTCACATGACCTCAGCACATCCTCCGACCAGGAGATCCTCACACATGACCTCAGCCCATCCCCCTGACAAGGAGATCCTCTCACGTGACCTCAGCAATATCCCCCTCCGACCAGGAGATCGTTACACGTGACCTTAGCACATCCCCAATCCAGAAGATCCCAACACGTGACCTCAGCACATCCCCCCGACCAGTCCAGGAGATCCTCACACATGATCTCAGCACATCCCTCTGACCAGGAGATCCTCACACATGACCTCAACCCATCCCCCGACCAGGAGATCCTCACACATGACCTCAACCCATCCCCCGACCAGGAGATCCTCACACAGTGACCTCAGCACATCCCCCGACCAGGATATCCTCACACGTGACCTCAGTACGTCCCCCTGACCAGGAGATCCTCACACATGACCTCAGCACATCCCCTCCGACCAGGAGATACTCACACGTGACCTCAGCACATCATTACGACCAGAAGATCCTCACACGTGACCTCAACACATCCCCCCCTGACCAGGAGATCCTCACACGTGACCTCAGCACATCCCTCCGACCAGGAGATCCTCACACATGACCTCAGCACATCCCCCCGACCAGGAGATCCTCACACATGACCTCAGCACATCCCCTCCGACCAGGAGATCCTCACACGTGACCTCAGCCCATCCCTCCGACCAGGAGATTCTCACCCATGACCTCAGTACGTCCCCCCGACCAGGAGATCCTCACACGTGACCTCAGTACATCCCCCCTGACCAGGAGATCCTCACACGTGACCTCAACCCATACCCCCCCCCCCAAGTAGATGATCCTCACATGACCTCAGCACATCCCCTCCGACCAGAAGATTCTCGCATGTGACTAGATCACCTCTCAGGATAAGAGGAAGAACTGGATGGACAGATGTCTCCCCTCCCCCCCATACCATTATAGTAATATAAATGTCTTATACAGGAGGTTTACTGATTTTATTAGACGCAAACATCTCAGTCCCAACAGTGGTCTCCTGGCAGCGCCCATTCTGCCCATTCGCTCAGCGCTGCCACCTAGTGGTATGACACATGTTCATGACGCGGCACAGGTGGATGAAGGGATACGGTTCCCCGTAGAACCGGCAGTCAGTCTGGTGGTCAGGTCCGCGGTGCTGGGCTGGCACTCGGTAACTTCACGTAGCTTTTTAGAGCGGGCAGCGGCTTGATCTTGCGTCCGGCCCAGCCGCCCTTCCTCTTCCAGAGTCCACTGGACGGCCGGATTCCTAACCAGCGGTTGCGCCCGGCCTTGCCGATCACTCGCTTGTTGTGATCAACATTGGAGACACGTCCCACGGTGGCCACGCAGGTTTCCATCACCTGTGGGAGGAGAAAGGTCAGACTGTGGCCCCTCACAATGTTACGGGGGGAGGGGTCAGGACACGGTCACCTGAACTTGTCTCTTGGAGGGCAGCTGCACAATGGCCGTTCCATTCACCTTCCTCAGCAACACCCCACATGTGCCTGCAAGAAGAGAGCGACAATTTACACGTGGTGGCCCCCAGCAGCACGGCATGCTCGGTAGGAGCCCCCTCCGGGTGCCGCCCAGAACTCACCCGCAGATCTGATGACCTGAGCACCTTTCCCCGGCATCACTTCCAGGCAGTTCACCAGGGTGCCGATCGGCAGTGCTCCGAGCGGATGAGCATCTCCCTCCTCTGCAGACACTGGTGAGAGCAGAAGGCGACAGTCATGTGACACATTCCTGAGGACCCCCAACACCCCGACACCCGAGGATCATACCCGCCATGCGTCCAATGTGCCCGGACGACGTGATCAAGTCTCCGGCCTTCATGTTCTCTGTGGCAATAATCCAGCGTTTCCGCTTCCCCCCGGCCACCAGAGCAATGTCCGCCGACCTGAGGAGACAAGTGTCAGGAAGAGACACGTGACACCACCCCTTCTGTGCAGCTACAGATGATGGGTGTAGTAGTAGATGACAGGCTGTCCTCACCTGCAGGGGTCGTAGCGCACTTCCACCACCTTCTCCTGGAAGGGGACGTTCTCCCGTCCAGGCTCATAGTGTAGCCTCTGAAAATCAATCATCCGGAAGAGCTGCTTGTGTCCCCCCTCCGACACGCGCACACGGACACGACTATAACACAGCGGGAACGTGAGCGAACCGAGAGGAGTGAGCAGCGGGAAAAGGGGGGAGGGGAGTGAGCAGCGGGGAAAAGGGGGGTGAGTGAGCAGCGGGGAAAAAGGGGGTGAGTGAGCAGCGGGAAAAAGGGGGGTGAGTGAGCAGCGGGAAAGGGGGTGAGTGAGCAGCGGGAAAAAGGGGGGTGAGTGAGCAGCGGGAAAAAGGGGGGTGAGTGAGCAGCGGAAAAAGGGGTGAGTGAGCAGCGGGAAAAAGGGGGGTGAGTGAGCAGCGGGAAAAGGGGGGTGAGTGAGCAGCGGAAAAAAGGGGGGTGAGGGGGGTGAGTGAGCAGCGGGAAAAAAAAGGGGGTGAGTGAGCAGCGGGAAAAAGGGGGTGAGTGAGCAGCGGGAAAAAGGGGGTGAGTGAGCAGCGGGAAAAAAGGGGGGTGAGTGAGCAGCGGGAAAAAGGGGGGTGAGTGAGCAGCGGGAAAAAGGGGGGTGAGTGAGCGTGAGAGCAGGGAAAAGGGGGAGGAGTGAGCAGCGGGAAAAGGGGGAGGAGTGAGCAGCAGGAAAAGGGGAGGAGTGAGCAGCGGGGAAGGGGGAGGAGTGAGCAGCGGGAAAAGGGAGGGGAGTGAACAGCGGGAAAAAGGGGGGGAGTGAGCAGCGAAAAAAAGGGGGGGAGTGAAGAGGGGAAAGGGGGAGGAGCGAGGAGAGGGAAAAGGGGAGGAGCGAGGAGAGGGAAAAAGGGGAGACGAGGAGAGGGAAAAAGGGGAGGAGCGAGGAGAGGGAAAAAGGGGAGGAGCGAGGAGAGGAAAAAGGGGGAGGGAAGCGAGGAGAGGGAAAAAGGGGAGGAGCGAGGAGAGGGAAAGGGGAGGAGGAGGAAAGGGAAGGGGAGGAGCAAGGAGAGGGAAAAGGGGGAGGAGTGAGCAGCGGGAAAAAGGGGGGAGGAGTGAGCAGCGGGAAAAAGGGGGAGGAGTGAGCAAGCAGGAAAAGGGGGGAGGAGTGGAGCAGCGGGAAAAAGGGGGGAGGAGTGAGCAGCGGGAAAAAGGGGGGAGGAGTGAGCAGCGGGAAAAAGGGGGGAGGAGTGAACAGCGGGAAAAAGGGGAGGAGTGAGCAGCAGGAAAAAGGAGAGGAGTGAGCAGCGGGAAAAAGGGATTTGGGGGTGGGGTTAAACAGGAACAGAGGGAGCTAACGGGCAGAAAAGACAACAGCAGTGACACTGATGGCATCACTGTACACAGAAGTAGCACGCACCAGTGTGGTCGCGTCCTCCTGTCTTCCTCTTCCCTATGGGATTGATGGTGTACTTGGTTGGCGGCTTCCATATCTCTAAGGCGTTAAGATGTGATGTGGTGAGAATACCTCTAGAGGGCAGCAGTGAGGAGGGGGCAGCCTGCAGAGCACAAGAACATATATAGACACGGGCAGTGAGAACACCTCCAGCAGCCGTGGACTACTCCCCCAATCATCTATGTGTTACACTACTCCGTGGTACATGGGCTGGATGAGACAACCGCCGTGTCCAGAGGGTCATCGCCTCCTGCGCATGATGGACTACAACAGGCACCGCATACAGACAGTGCCCCTTAGTGGCTGGAGACAGAACACAGCTGACCAATGTGAGGGACTGACCTGGTGACGGAGCAGGGGGGGTGGGGGGGTGCACTGACCTGGTGACGGAGCAGGGGGGGTGGGGGTGCACTGACCTGGTGACGGAGCACAGGGGTGGGGGGTGCACTGACCCTGGTGACGGAGCACAGGGGTGGGGGGTGCACTGACCTGGTGACGGAGCACAGGGGGTGGGGTGCACTGACCTGGTGACGTGAGCACAGGGGGTGGGGGGTGCACTGACCTGGTGACGGAGCACAGGGGTGGGGGGTGCACTGACCTGGTGAACACGGAGCACAGGGGTGGGGGGTGCACTGACCTGGTGACGGAGCACAGGGGTGGGGGGTGGCTGACCTGGTGACGGAGCACAGGGGTGGGGGGTGACTGACCTGGTGACGGAGCACAGGGGTGGGGGGTGCACTGACCTGGTGACGGAGCACAGGGGTGGGGGGTGCACTGACCTGGTGACGTGCGGAGCACAGGGGTGGGGGGTGCACTGACCTGGTGACGGAGCAGACTGGACCACAGGGTGGGGGGTGCACTGACCTGGTGACGGAGCACAGGGGTGGGGGGTGCACTGACCTGGTGACGAGAGCACAGGGGTGGGGGGTGCACTTGACCTGGTGACGGAGCACAGGGTGGGGGGTGCACTGACCTGGTGACGGAGCACAGGGTGGGGGGTGGGTGCACTGACCTGGTGACGGAGCACAGGGGTGGGGGGTGCACTGACCTGGTGACGGAGCACAGGGGTGGGGGGTGCACTGACCTGGTGACCTGGTGACGGAGCACAGGGGTGGGGGGTGCACTGACTGGTCACTGACCTGGTGACGGAGACCACAGGGGTGGGGGGTGCACTGACCTGGTGACGGAGCACAGGGGGCGCAGCTTGGGTGCAGGTCACTGTTAGTGTTCGAAAGGCGCGAGACAAGCTGCAGATCGCCATGACCGGCCCCACGAGACTGATGGGAAGAGGACATGACATACATCAGACACAACAAAGGGGACTGGATGGGGATAACAGTCCACGCCGGCCCCTTTAAGAGCCCTCCCTTTAGGGGTGGGGCCATGACTAAGACCTCCTCTTTACAAGGGTGGCTCCAGAGGTGGGAAGTTCATCATCTCTTCACTCCTGGACCCCTCATCTAATCCCCACTGTCCTATCCCCCTTCTATCCTCTCCCTGCCTCCTCCGCTGACCCCCTTCTATCCTCTCCCCGGCCTCCTCAGCTGACCCCTTCTATCCTCTCCCCGGCCTCCTCCACTGACCCCCTTCTATCCTCTCCCCGGCCTCCTCCGCTGACCCCCTTCTATCCTCTCCCCTGCCTCCTCCGCTGACCCCCTTCTATCCTCTCCCCGGCCTCCTCCGCTGACCCCTTCTATCCTCTCCCCGGCCTCCTCAGCTGACCCCTTCTATCCTCTCCCCGGCCTCCTCCACTGACCTCCTCCTCTTCTACACGCTCTCCTCATGTTCTCTACTGCTCTCTCCTATCCCTCTCTCTACTTCTCCTTACTGCTGGAGACATATCTCCTAATCCTGGACCCTCATCTAATTCCCCCTATCCTATCCTCTTCTATCCCTCCCCGCCCTCCTCCGCTGACCTCCTCTTCTACACACACTCACCATAGTCCTCCACAGCCACCCACAGAGACGGACACACTAGACTCCTCTGCTCCCCCCCTCTACTCTCCTCTGCTCCCCCCCATCTACTCTCCTCTGCTCCCCCCCATCTACTCTCCTCTGCTCCCCCCATCTACTCTCCTCTGCTCCCCCCATCTACTCTCCTCTGCTCCCCCCATCTACTCTCCTCTGCTCCCCCCCATCTACTCTCCTCTGCTCCCCCATCTACTCTCCTCTGCTCCCCCCCATCTACTCTCCTCTGCCCCCCATCTACTCTCCTCTGCTCCCCCATCTACTCTCCTCTGCTCCCCCCTCTGCTCTACCATCTGCTATGCTCTGCTTCCCCCTCTACTCTCCTCCGTCTCCCCCGATCTACTCTCCTCTGCCCCTCTTCTTACGCTCCTGGCCACTCTCTCCTCCACCGCCCCTCACGCCCATGCACTGCACACTCTCGTAAGGACCTCAGACCCCTCTCCATTCTCACACTCTCGGACTCTTTCACCGCTGTCCACCATATCTTCTCTTCAGGACGCAGCCGCTGCTTTCTACAACACCACAATTACTTCAGCCCTTGACTCAGTCGCCCCCTGACACACACCAGAACCCGGCAAATCAACCGACAACCCTGGCACACACTCATCTGACAACCTGAGACAAGCTGCAGAACGTCACCGGAAGAAAGAAGACTTCATCTCATACAAACAAGCTGTCCTCAACTTCACGTCTGCACTCTTCCACACAGGACTACTACTCTCATCATCTCTTTCCCACAACCCCAAACAATTGTCTAATGCCTTCAACTCTCTACTCGGTCCCCGGGGCCCCTAAACACCCCTCAGCCTCATACTTCACCTGTCACTAACCACTGGAGACTTCCTTCTATTAAACCTGCCACCATCAGCCCATACTCCCCGGACCCATCCTCCTTATCCAGAGGTCGCCCCCCAGAGGTCACCTCCTAGAACAACATGTCCATCGTGACCTGTCCTCCCCCCTCTCATCCCGCTCCGTACCATCCACCACAATCCGGCTTCAGAACTAATCGCTCCACTGAAACCGCCCCAACCAAAGTCAGCAAAGATCTGCTAGACGCCAAGGCTAAACGTCCTCCCCCTCCTGGACCTGTCCTCCATCTTCTCCATTACTCTGTCCTCCTCCACCTGGACCTGTCCTCCATCTTCTCCATTACTCTGTCCTCTTCCTTCTGGACCTGTCCTCTTCCTTCTGGACCTGTCCTCTTCCTTCTGGACCTGTCCTCTTCCTTCTGGACCTGTCCTCTTCCTTCTGGACCTGTTCTCCTCCTTCTAGACCTGTCCCATGCCTTCTACATGACTCTGTCCTCCTCCTTCTAGACCTGTCCTCTGCCTTCTACATGACTCTGTCCTCCTCCTTCTAGACCTGTCCTCTGCCTTCTACACTATTCTGTCCTCCTTCTTCTAGACCTGTCCTCTGCCTTCTATATGACTCTGTCCTCCTCCTTCTGGACCTGTCCTCTGTCTTCTACATGGCTCTGTCCTCCTCCTTCTGGACCTGTCCTCTGTCTTCTACATGACTCTGTCCTCCTCCTTCTAGACCTGTCCTCTGCCTTCTATATGACTCTGTCCTCCTCCTTCTAGACCTGTCCTCTGCCTTCTACATGACTCTGTCCTCCTCCTTCTAGACCTGTCCTCTGCCTTCTACATGACTCTGTCCTCCTCCTTCTAGACCTGTCCTCTGCCTTCTACATGACTCTGTCCTCCTCCTTCTGGACCTGTCCT
This sequence comes from Rhinella marina, assembly GCA_900303285.1. Lineage (NCBI taxonomy): Eukaryota > Metazoa > Chordata > Amphibia > Anura > Bufonidae > Rhinella > Rhinella marina. The sequence goes on along the minus strand of ONZH01006568.1, from coordinate 155,403 downwards.
CTGCCTTCTACATGACTCTGTCCTCCTCCTTCTGGACCTGTCTTCTGTATTATTCTGACCTCTGCCTTCTACATTACTCTGTCCTCCTCCTTCTGGACCTGTCCTCTACATGACTCTGTCCTCCTCCTGGACTTGTCCTCTACCTTCCACATCACTCCGTGCTCCTTCTCCTTGACCTCTTCTCTGACACTGTTGACCACTCTCTCCTGTTACAAACCTTCTCTTCCCTTGGCATCAGAGACCTGGCCCTCTCCTGGTCTCCTCGTACCTCACCAATAGAGCCTTCAGTGTTAATAGCGCCCTGCTTTCTCCCATCTCGCAGGGCCGCTGCCCGGGGGTAATATTGGATCCTGCCCCAACATCCAAACTCTCACCTCCACCTGCCACTTTCAGCTCAAGAACATCCCTCGCATTCATGCCTTCCTCACCCCAGAGTAAACTAGAATACTAATGTGTGTCCTCATCGTCTCCCGCCTGGACTACTGCAACATCCTCCTCTGTGGCCTCTCATCCAGCACTCTCACTCTGCTGCCCGGTTACTCCACCCCTCACTGGCCCCTCATCACCCAGAGAGTTCAGCTCTAGACACTAACACCAACATATAAAGCGGCCACAACCTGACCCCCCCATCTCTGACCTCCTGATACACCCCCACAGTATTCACACCCCAGCACATGCACATATATATATACACACACACACACACACACACACAGCTTGTGGAAAGTATTCACACCCAATCAACTCACACATGCTGTAGAAAGTATTCACGCCCCAGATCGTAAACCACAAATAACTGCAGTTGCAGACAGACCTCCAGCAGCTTCCGTCCACTCCCGGGGTGCAAATACTTTCTACGAGCCCCCTGACCCTTCAAGAGCAGATCAGCATCTCTAGGGCTACCTGTCGCTCCGATGTCACGCCGGTGACAGGCCGCACATTATTGACGTCACTGCGCACGTTCACTAGAGGTCAATGAGCCCTTAAGCGGGCGATAACACCCTGCAGACTACGGCAAAATGGCGCCGCAACCAGGGGGAGAAAGTCTGCTGCGCCACGCCCCATCACGTGATGGGGGCCGCGTCACAATATTACGGCGCGGGGAATTGTGGGAGCAGAAAAGAAGACGCTTCACTAGACCCGGAACCGAGGCAGGTAAGGAGCTGCCCGGGGTGCGAATGCTTGTGCAACCCTGTGTACACACCCAGCTGTGTATCCTGTGTACTATGTATACACACCCTGCCCTCTACCCTGTGTACTATGTATACAAACCCAGCTGTGTGCTATGTATACACACCCTGCCCTCTACCCTGTGTACTATGTATACACACCCCGCTCTGTCCCCCGTGTACTATGTATATACACCCCGCCGTATATCCCGTGTAATGTGTGTGTATATATTCCTACCCCTTCCGTATTATTTCACATTACACCCTCAAACTTAAAGCGGCTGTGTCAGCAGGATCAGCCCTATTAAACCGGACATACTGCCTGGTCAGGCTCATCGTGCTGATTGAGGCGACTTTCACGCCTGCGATTTCCCTTTCCGTGTAGATCCATCGTAGGATCCCAATACCGGAGTAAAATGCGTCAGTTTTATCCCCGTCCGTTGTCAATGGTGACGAAACTGAAGGGAGCGGAGCGCTGCAGACCTGACAGAAAACCTCTGTAAGCAGCGTTTTCGAGTGCGTCACGAGATGCGGAGCAAGACGGATCAGTTTTCTCGGATACAAAAGAAAACTGATCTGGTGCCCAATGACTTACAATCCGTCATGGTCGCTTTAGAGATGACCCGGATCTGTTCATAACGGAGGGGTTTTTGCCGATCTATGCTGGATCCAGCAGAACAACAGATGTCACAGTAACCTGATAACCCTGACATGATAACTTACTATTCTCTATATGCTAATCAGCTGCAGAGAAATCTGGGTTTTTATTCATATGCAAATTGAAAATTGAGTTGGAGCACCAGGAGGCGGGGCTGAATCATTAGAGCACTGATATGTACCTCCCCCTGTGCTCTGCACACTCCTCCCTTCCCTTGACTGACAGGACTGGACATGCTGAGGGCAGAGCTGTGTCCTAGCATCTACATATCATATACTCCATGTACTATAGCCTTACCACACTGAGATCTGCTCAGAAAGCTCATCTACATATCACTGCTTTATTCACAGACACAATATATGATTATACAGACACCAGTAATATGTGATTTCTTATAAGTATAGGAAAGACATGCTGAGGGCAGAGCTGTGTCCTAGCATCTACATATCACATACACTATGTACTATAGCTTCACCACACTGAGATCTGCTCAGAAAGCTTATCTACATATCACTGCTTTATTCACAGACACAATATATGATCATACAGACACCAGTAATATGTGTTATCTTATAAGACATGCTGAGGGCAGAGCTGTGTCCTACCATCTACATATCATATACTCCATGTACTATAGCCTTACCACACTGAGATCTGCTCAGAAAGCTCATCTACATATCACTGCTTTATTCACAGACACAATATATGATTATACAGACACCAGTAATATGTCTCATCTTATAAGACATGTTGAGGGCAGAGCTGTGTCCTAGCATCTACATATCATATACTCCATGTACTATAGCCTTACCACACTGAGATCTTCTCAGAAAGCTCATCTACATATCACTGCTTTATTCACAGGTGTAATATATGATCATACAGACACCAGTAATATGTGATATCTTATAAGACATGTTGAGGGCAGAGCTGTGTCCTAGCATCTACATGTGGTAATGCTTAATGTCTTGTATGTAAAGATCATATCCCAGGAGAGATGCGTTTGCAGAAGAGCTCGCGCTCAGTCAGATTGGATGGAGAGCGTCTGTGAACAGTCATTCTCAGGTCTTGTCACAGATTCTCAATGGGATTTAGGTCTGGGCCGTTCTGACACATGAAGATGCTTTTATCTAAACCCTTCCATTGTAGCTCTGGATGGATGTTGAGGGTGGTTGTCCGGCTGGAAGGTGAACCTTCGCTCCAGTCTCAAATATTTTGCAGCCTCCACCAGGTTTTCCTCCAGGATTCCCCTGTATTTGGCTCCATCCATCTTCCCATCACCTCTGACCGGCTTCCTTGTCCCCGCTGAAGAGCCTCCCCCAGGATGACTCTGCCTCCGCCATGTCTCCCGGTGGGGACGGTGAGGTCAGGGGGATGTACAGGGGTAGTTTTCTGCCACGTGGCATTTTGCATTTACAAAGTTCCTGTTTGGCCTCCTCTGACCAGAGCTCCTTCTTCCACATGTTTGCTGTGTCCCCTACGTGGCTTGTGGTAAACTGCAGACAGGACTTCTTATGGCTTCTTTCAGAAACCCCTCTTCCATAAAGGACAGATTTGTGGAGCACACGACTAATAGTTGTCCTGAGGACAGTTTCTCCCACCTGAGCTGTGGATCTCTGCAGCTCCTCCACAGTGACCAGGGGCCTCTTGGCTGTTTCTCTAATTAGTGCTCTCCTTGCCTTGGCTGTCAGTTCTGGTGGACGGCCATGTCTTGGTAGGTTTGCAGTTGTGCCATACTCCTATTTACAAATGATGGATTAAACAATGCTCCGTGAGATGTTCAGAGCTTGGGATATTTTTTTATAACCTAACCCTGCTTTTCCACCACTTTCTCCCTGACCTGTCTGGTGTGTTCCTGGGTTTTCATGATGCAGTTTCATCACTAATGTTCTCTAACATCTGAGGCCTTCACAGAACAGCTGGAGATATACTGAGAAGACATCACACACAGGTGGACTCGATGTACTAATGAGGTGGTGTCTGAAGGCGATTGGTCACACTGGATTTTATTTAGAGGGATCAGAGTACAGGGGGATGAATACTAATGCACCTCACACTTTCCAGATTATTCTTTCTTAAACATTGTGAAAACCAGGCATCATTTTCTTCTCACTTCACACAGACTTGAACTTTGTGTTGGTCAATCACATAAAATACATTTACGTTTGTGGCTGTAAGGTGAAAAAATGTGGAAACTTTCAAGGGGTGTGGATACCTCATGGTCTCTACCTCCTGTACATCGTTATTAGGTATAGGCTGGTGTGGAGTGAGGAGACGCTCACTGCTCAGTAATCCTCATGGTCTCTACCTCCTGTACATCGTTATTAGGTATGGGCTGGTGTGGAGTGAGGAGATGCTCGGTAATCCTCATGGTCTCTACCTCCTGTACACCATTATTAGGTATGGGCTGGTGTGGAGTGAGGAGATGCTCGGTAATCCTCATGGTCTCTACCTACTGTACATCATTATTAGGTATGAGCTGGTGTGGAGTGAGGAGATGCTCACTGCTCAGTAATCCTCATGTTCTGTACCTCCTGTACATCATTATTAGGTATGGACTGGTGTGGAGTGAGGAGATGCTCACTGCTCGGTAATCCTCATGTTCTGTACCTCCTGTACATCATTATTAGGTATGGACTGGTGTGGAGTGAGGAGATGCTCACTGCTCGGTAATCCTCATGGTCTGTTCCTCCTGTACATGATTATTATGTATGGGCTGGTGTGGAGTGAGGAGATGCTCACTGCTCAGTAATCCTCATGGTCTCTACCTCCTGTACATCATTATTAGGTATGGGCTGGTGTGGAGTGAGGAGATGCTCACTGCTCGGTAATCCTCATGGTCTGTTCCTCCTGTACATGATTATTAGGTATGGGCTGGTGTGGAGTGAGGAGATGCTCACTGCTCGGTAATCCTCATGGTCTGTTCATCCTGTACATCATTATTAGGTATGGGCTGGTGTGGAGTGAGGAGATGCTCGGTAATCGTCATGGTCTCTACCTCCTGTACATCATTATTAGGTATGGGCTGGTGTGGAGTGAGGAGATGCTCACTGCTCGGTAATCCTCATGGTCTCTACCTCCTGTACACCATTATTAGGTATGGGCTGGTGTGGAGTGAGGAGATGCTCAGTAATCCTCATGGTCTCTACCTCCTGTACACCATTATTAGGTATGGACTGGTGTGGAGTGAGGAGATGCTCGGTAATCCTCATGGTCTGTTCATCCTGTACATCATTATTAGGTATGGGCTGGTGTGGAGTGAGGAGATGCTCGGTAATCCTCATGGTCTCTACCTCCTGTACATCATTATTAGGTATGGGCTGGTGTGGAGTGAGGAGATGCTCACTGCTCAGTAATCCTCATGGTCTGTTCCTCCTGTACATCATTATTAGGTATGGACTGGTGTGGAGTGAGGAGATGCTCGGTAATCCTCATGGTCTCTACCTCCTGTACATCATTATTAGGTATGGACTGGTGTGGAGTGAGGAGATGCTCGGTAATCCTCATGGTCTCTACCTCCTGTACATCATTATTAGGTATGGGCTGGTGTGGAGTGAGGAGATGCTCACTGCTCAGTAATCCTCATGGTCTCTACCTCCTGTACATCATTATTAGGTATGGGCTGGTGTGGAGTGAGGAGATGCTCGGTAATCCTCATGGTCTCTACCTCCTGTACATCATTATTAGGTATGGGCTGGTGTGGAGTGAGGAGATGCTCACTGCTCAGTAATCCTCATGGTCTCTACCTCCTGTACATCGTTATTAGGTATGGGCTGGTGTAGAGTGAGGAGATGCTCGGTAATCCTCATGGTCTCTACCTCCTGTACACCATTATTAGGTATGGGCTGGTGTGGAGTGAGGAGATGCTCGGTAATCCTCATGGTCTCTACCTACTGTACATCATTATTAGGTATGAGCTGGTGTGGAGTGAGGAGATGCTCACTGCTCAGTAATCCTCATGTTCTGTACCTCCTGTACATCATTATTAGGTATGGACTGGTGTGGAGTGAGGAGATGCTCACTGCTCGGTAATCCTCATGTTCTGTACCTCCTGTACATCATTATTAGGTATGGACTGGTGTGGAGTGAGGAGATGCTCACTGCTCGGTAATCCTCATGGTCTGTTCCTCCTGTACATGATTATTATGTATGGGCTGGTGTGGAGTGAGGAGATGCTCACTGCTCAGTAATCCTCATGGTCTCTACCTCCTGTACATCATTATTAGGTATGGGCTGGTGTGGAGTGAGGAGATGCTCACTGCTCAGTAATCCTCATGGTCTGTTCCTCCTGTACATGATTATTAGGTATGGGCTGGTGTGGAGTGAGGAGATGCTCACTGCTCGGTAATCCTCATGGTCTGTTCATCCTGTACATCATTATTAGGTATGGGCTGGTGTGGAGTGAGGAGATGCTCGGTAATCCTCATGGTCTCTACCTCCTGTACATCATTATTAGGTATGGGCTGGTGTGGAGTGAGGAGATGCTCACTGCTCGGTAATCCTCATGGTCTCTACCTCCTGTACACCATTATTAGGTATGGGCTGGTGTGGAGTGAGGAGATGCTCAGTAATCCTCATGGTCTCTACCTCCTGTACACCATTATTAGGTATGGACTGGTGTGGAGTGAGGAGATGCTCGGTAATCCTCATGGTCTGTTCATCCTGTACATCATTATTAGGTATGGGCTGGTGTGGAGTGAGGAGATGCTCGGTAATCCTCATGGTCTCTACCTCCTGTACATCATTATTAGGTATGGGCTGGTGTGGAGTGAGGAGATGCTCAGTAATCCTCATGGTCTGTTCCTCCTGTACATCATTATTAGGTATGGACTGGTGTGGAGTGAGGAGATGCTCACTGCTCAGTAATCCTCAATGGTCTGTTCCTCCTGTACATCATTATTAGGTATGGACTGGTGTGGAGTGAGGAGATGCTCAGTAATCCTCATGGTCTCTACCTCCTGTACATCATTATTAGGTATGGGCTGGTGTGGAGTGAGGAGATGCTCAGTAATCCTCATGGTCTCTACCTCCTGTACACCATTATTAGGTATGGGCTGGTGTGGAGTGAGGAGATGCTCACTGCTCAGTAATCCTCATGGTCTCTACCTCCTGTACATCATTATTAGGTATGGGCTGGTGTGGAGTGAGGAGATGCTCGGTAATCCTCATGGTCTCTACCTCCTGTACATCATTATTAGGTATGGGCTGGTGTGGAGTGAGGAGATGCTCACTGCTCGGTAATCCTCATGTTCTGTACCTCCTGTACATCATTATTAGGTATGGACTGGTGTGGAGTGAGGAGATGCTCACTGCTCGGTAATCCTCATGGTCTCTACCTACTGTACATCATTATTAGGTATGAGCTGGTGTGGAGTGAGGAGATGCTCGGTAATCCTCATGGTCTCTACCTCCTGTACATCATTATTAGGTATGGGCTGGTGTGGAGTGAGGAGATGCTCACTGCTCGGTAATCCTCATGGTCTCTACTCCTGTACATCATTATTAGGTATGGGCTGGTGTGGAGTGAGGAGATGCTCACTGCTCGGTAATCCTCATGTTCTGTACCTCCTGTACATCATTATTAGGTATGGACTGGTGTGGAGTGAGGAGATGCTCACTGCTCGGTAAATCCTCATGGTCTCTACCTACTGTACATCATTATTAGGTATGAGCTGGTGTGGAGTGAGGAGATGCTCGGTAATCTCATGGTCTCTACCGTCCCTGTACATCATTATTAGGTAATGGGCTGGTGTGGAGTGAGGAGATGCTCACTGCTCGGTAATCCCTCATGGTCTCTACCTCCTGTACACCATTATTAGGTATGGGCTGGTGTGGAGTGAGGAGATGCTCACTGCTCGGTAATCCTCATGGTCTCTACCTCCTGTACATCGTTATTAGGTATGGACTGGTGTGGAGTGAGGAGATGCTCGGTAATCCTTATGGTCTGTTCATCCTGTACATCATTATTAGGTATGGACTGGTGTAGAGTGAGTAATCTCATGGTCTGTTCCTCCTGGTAAGCATCATTATTAGGTATGGGCTGGTGTGGAGTGAGGAGATGCTCACGTGCTCAGTAATCTCATGGTCTCTACCTCCTGTACATCATTATTGGGTATGGGCTGGTGTGGAGTGAGGAGATGCTCACTGCTCGGTATCCTCATGGTCTGTACCTCCTGTACATCATTATTAGGTATGGGCTGGTGTGGAGTGAGGAATGCTCGCTGCTCAGTAATCCTCATGGTCTCTACCTCCTGTACATCATTATTAGGTATGGGCTGGTGTGGAGTGAGGAGATGCTCGCTGCTCAGTAATCCTCATGGTCTCTACCTCCTGTACATCATTATTAGGTATGGGCTGGTGTGGAGTGAGGAGATGCTCACTGCTCGGTAATCGTCATGGTCTCTACCTCCTGTACATCATTATTAGGTATGGACTGGTGTGGAGTGAGGAGATGCTCACTGCTCTGTAATCCTCATGGTCTCTACCTCCTTGGGGGGGGGGGGTGTCACAGAGTGCGTGTATTGTCAGGGGGCCAGTGTTGAGTGTAGGTATGCTCAGGAGGGCGCTGTGTCCGTATTGTTGGGCGCAGTGTGTATTAAGGGGCAGCGTTTATTCTAGAAGGGGGTGCATGCAGTGTGTATAAAAGGGGCAGCAGGTAGCGTGTGTATTATTAGGGGGCAGCCTGTGTATCATTGGTACAGCTCATGGTGCAGGCGCAGTGAGATCAGTGCAGTGCTGTGTGGACGCAGCATTGGGAGGGGACGGGCTGTGGAGGGCGGTCTGGGTGTTGGGAGGGGGCAGGCTGTGCAGGGCGGTCTGGGTGTTGGGAGGGGGTGGAGCAGTGATCGTACAGGAAGCTGAGGAGGAGGAGGTTGTGTCAGGGTCCTGCAGTGCTCATCCAGTCTGTTCTCAGGTGGTCTCTGCAGTGACATTGGGGCCCCCTTCGTCCTGGAGCCCCCACTTGTAAGGCCAGCTTTAACCTGTGTGCAAGGTGAGTGCCTGCTCCTCCACTGCAGGCAGTGACATGTCTGGAGGGGAGGACTCGGCTGGCCAGCCTGCGGCACTGCACTGGTTAACACTGCCTTCTGCAGTCTGTGGAGATGGGGGGGGGGGGGGGGGTGTTACACAGGTATGGCAGAGAAGGGGTTAATGAGCTGGGACTGCCAGCTGTTGAGGCACTGACTCCGTATAGTGCAGGTCCCAGTCCTGCCCCAGTTAATGGCTGGTAGTGTTCTGGGACACGTCGCTCTTGGCGTCTGCCCCTCGTCCTGGGACACATTGATCATGGTGTGCACCCCTCGTTCTGTGACACGTGTCATGCCGTCTGCCCCTCGTCCTGGGACTCGTCGCTCATGCCGTCTGCCCCTCGTCCTGGGACTCGTCGCTCATGCCGTCTGCCCCTCGTCCTGGCACTCGTCGCTCATGGAGTCTGCCCCTCGTCCTGGGACTCGTCGCTCATGGCGTCTGCCCCTCGTCCTGGGACACGTCGCTCATGGCGTCTGCCCCTCGTCCTGGGACTCGTCGCTCATGGCGTCTGCCCCTCGTCCTGGGACTCGTCGCTCATGCCGTCTGCCCCTCGTTCTGTGACACGTGTCATGCCGTCTGCCCCTCGTCCTGGGACTCGTCGCTCATGCCGTCTGCCCCTCGTCCTGGGACTCGTCGCTCATGCCGTCTGCCCCTCGTCCTGGGACTCGTCGCTCATGCCGTCTGCCCCTCGTCCTGGGACTCGTCGCTGTTGGCGTCTGCCCCTCGTCCTGGGACTCGTCGCTCATGGCGTCTGCCCCTCGTCCTGGGACTCGTCGCTCATGGCGTCTGCCCCTCGTCCTGGACTCGTCGCTCATGGCGTCTGCCCCTCGTCCTGGGACTCGTCGCTCATGGCGTCTGCCCCTCGTCCTGGGACACGTCGCTCATGGCGTCTGCCCCTCGTCCTGGGACCCGTCGCTCATGGCGTCTGCCCCTCGTCCTGGGACCCGTCGCTCATGGCGTCTGCCCCTCGTCCTGGGACCCGTCGCTCATGGCGTCTGCCCCTCGTCCTGGGACCCGTCGCTCATGGCGTCTGCCCCTCGTCCTGGGACCCGTCGCTCATGGCGTCTGCCCCTCGTCCTGGGACCCGTCGCTCATGGCGTCTGCCCCTCGTCCTGGGACCCGTCGCTCATGCCGTCTGCCCCTCGTCCTGGGACTCGTCGCTGTTGGGTCTGCCCCTCGTCCTGGGACTCGTCGCTCATGGCGTCTGCCCCTCGTCCTGGGACTCGTCGCTCATGGCGTCTGCCCCTCGTCCTGGGACTCGTCGCTCATGGCGTCTGCCCCTCGTCCTGGGACTCGTCGCTCATGGCGTCTGCCCCTCGTCCTGGGACTCGTCGCTCATGGCGTCTGCCCCTCGTCCTGGGACAACGTCGCTCATGGCGTCTGCCCCTCGTCCTGGGACACGTCGCTCATGGCGTCTGCCCCTCGTCCTGGGACACGTCGCTCATGGCGTCTGCCCCTCGTCCTGGGACCCGTCGCTCATGGCGTCTGCCCCTCGTCCTGGGACCCGTCGCTCATGGCGTCTGCCCCTCGTCCTGGGACCCGTCGCTCATGGCGTCTGCCCCTCGTCCTGGGACCCGTCGCTCATGCCGTCTGCCCCTCGTCCTGGGACTCGTCGCTGTTGGCGTCTGCCCCTCGTCCTGGGACTCGTCGCTCATGGCGTCTGCCCTCGTCCTGGGACTCGTCGCTCATGGCGTCTGCCCCTCGTCCTGGAACTCGTCGCTCATGGCGTCTGCCCCTCGTCCTGGGACCCGTCGCTCATGGCGTCTGCCCCTCGTCCTGGGACCCGTCGCTCATGGCGTCTGCCCCTCGTCCTGGGACCCGTCGCTCATGGCGTCTGCCCCTCATCCTGGGACCCGTCGCTCATGGCGCCTGCCCCTCGTCCTGGGACCCGTCGCTCATGGCGCCTGCCCCTCGTCCTGGGACTCGTCGCTCATGGCGTCTGCCCCTCGTCCTGGGACTCGTCGCTCATGGCGTCTGCCCCTCGTCCTGGGACTCGTCGCTCATGGTGTGAACCCCTTGTCTGTGTTGCAGGACATGTCGGTCATGATGTATCCCCGTGAGGAGAAGTTGGACAAGTTGTCCCAGGAGGAGATCATCTCGAACACGAAGCTGGTGGTACAGGGACTAGAGGCTCTCCGCAATGAACACAATTCCATCCTCCACAGCCTCCTGGAGACCATCAAATGCCTGAAGAAAGATGAAGAGGCCAACCTGGTGCACGAGAAGTCCGGCCTGCTCCGCAAGTCTGTGGAGATGATTGAACTGGGTCTCGGAGAAGCGCAGGTGAGATGGGGCTGAGCCCACCCCAGTCTGTCTGCTTTCTGTGGGCTTCAGCTGTGATACTTCTACCCTGCTGTGCTCTGCTGGGTGCTGGGCTCAAGGAAGTAAAGCAAGACACAAGGGTTGTCTTCATGGTGTTGCAGTCCTTGTCATGCCTCAGCTGCTGCATCTGGTAGAAAGGTATCCGCTTCACTGACTTTACTGCCCTGTCCTCTTCTGTCAGAAAATCTCAGGGGTCCTGGCAGGGAATGTGTTAATAGGGAGTCTTTGACGTGTGTGAGGACGAGATGGGGCACATGATATGGGAGGAAGTCCTGGACCACACTCATGAAACAAGGAGATGGGTCTCCTGGATGGAGTATATGAGACAAGGAGATGGGAGGAAGTCCTGGATGGGGCATATGAGATGGGAGGAAGTCCTGGGTGGGGTGAATGAGATGAGGAGATGGGAGGAAGTCCTGGATGGGGCATAGGAGATGGGAGGAAGTCCTGGATGGGGCATAGGAGATGGGAGGAAGTCCTGGATGGGGCGAATGAGACGAGGAGATGGGAGGAAGTCCTGGATGGGGCATATGAGATGGGAGGAAGTCCTGGGTGGGGTGAATGAGATGAGGAGATGGGAGGAAGTCCTGGATGGGGCATAGGAGATGGGAGGAAGTCCTGGATGGGGCATAGGAGATGGGAGGAAGTCCTGGATGGGGCGAATGAGACGAGGAGATGGGAGGAAGTCCTGGATGGGGCGAATGAGACGAGGAGATGGGAGGAAGTCCTGGATGGGGCACATTACGCAAGACGATGAGAGGAAGTCCTGGATGGGGCATATGAGATGAGGAGATGGGAGGAAGTCCTGGATGAGGCGAATGAGACGAGGAGATGGGAGGAAATCCTGGATGGGGCATAGGAGATGGGAGGAAGTCCTGGATGGGGCATAGGAGATGGGAGGAAGTCCTGGATGGGGCATAGGAGATGGGAGGAAGTCCTGGATGGGGCGAATGAGACGAGGAGATGGGAGGAAGTCCTGGATGGGGCATATGAGATGGGAGGAAGTCCTGGGTGGGGTGAATGAGATGAGGAGATGGGAGGAAGTCCTGGATGGGGCATAGGAGATGGGAGGAAGTCCTGGATGGGGCGAATGAGACGAGGAGATGGAGGAAGTCCTGGATGGGGCGAATGAGACGAGGAGATGGGAGGAAGTCCTGGATGGGGCGAATGAGACGAGGAGATGGGAGGAAGTCCTGGATGGGGCACATTACGCAAGACGATGAGAGGAAGTCCTGGATGGGGCATATGAGATGAGGAGATGGGAGGAAGTCCTGGATGAGGCGAATGAGACGAGGAGATGGGAGGAAATCCTGGATGGGGCATAGGAGATGGGAGGAAGTCCTGGATGGGGCATAGGAGATGGGAGGAAGTCCTGGATGGGGCATAGGAGATGGAGGAAGTCCTGGATGGGGCACAGGAGATGGGAGGAAGTCCTGGATGGGGCACATGACGCAAGACGATGAGAGGAAGTCCTGGATGGGGTGAATGAGATGAGGAGATGGGAGGAAGTCCTGGATAGGGGCACATTACGCAAGACAATGAGAGGAAGTCCTCGTTGGGGCATATGAGACGAAGAGATGGGAGGAAGTCCTTGATGGGGCGAATGAGACGAGGAGATGGGAGGAAGTCCTTGATGGGGCGAATGAGACGAGGAGATGGGAGGAAGTTCTGGATGAAGCACTTGAGATGAGGAGATGGGAGGAAGTCCTGGATGGGATAAATTGAGATGAGATGGGAGGAAGTCCTGGATAGGGGCACCTGAGATGAGCAGATGGGAGGAAGTCCTGGATGGGGCACATGATGCAAGACGATGAGAGGCAGTCCTGGATTGGGCATATGAGATGATGAAATGGGAGGAAGTCCTGGATGGGGCACATGAGATTAGTATAGTGACTGATGATACAGTCTGATGACGGGTCTATTGTGCTGTACTCACATCATCTATGCAATAATACCACCATCAGATACAGACTGATTGCACGTAGTGACTGATGATAGTCTGATGGCGGGTCTGTTGTACTGTACTCACATCATCATCTATACAATAGACCCACCATCAGATACTGACTGATACAGTCTGATGACGGGTCTATTGTACTGTAGTCACATCATCTATACAATAGACCCGCCATCAGATACAGATTCACCTCCTGAGGTTTCCATAGGCTGACACCCCCTGCAGGAAGGAAGCGGCAATGCGTTGTCGGCTGACGAGCTCACATAGTTCTTCTCTACAGCTGATGATGGCGTTATCCAATCATTTGACGGCAGTGGAGTCAGAGAAGCAGAAACTGCGCGCACAGGTGAGACGACTTTGCCAAGAGAACCAGTGGCTGCGAGATGAACTGGCGAATACCCAGCAGAAGCTACAGCACAGCGAGCAGAATGTGGCGCAGCTGGAGGAGGAGAAGAAACACCTGGAGTTCATGAACCAGCTGAAGAAGTACGATGAGGATGTGTCGCCCACGGTAAGTGCCCGGTGACGGTACGAGGAGCACTTATCACCAAGGGTACGAGGACGTCACTGCATGAAAAACAGGGCGAGAATGTAACTGTAATACCGCCATATCCTGTCATTATATGTCCACTGCTAAATTACGTGAGAAACCAGGACGTGAGCGCAAATCGCCATAATTAAGTTCCAGAGCCGCGGCCTCCGCACAGCTTCTTATAATGTCTCCGTGTTCTGTCCACAGGAAGAGAAGGAAGGAGACTCCAACAAGGATAATCTGGATGAGCTCTTCCCCAATGAGGAGGAAGAGTCGGGACAAGGCAGTGAGTATCAGACCTTCCCCCACTCCAGTCCTAGCTACATCCTGTATCTCTTGTACCTGGACCTGACCTTCATGACATGGATCCTGAAACATGATCCCCTGACGAGACCATGTAACTGGCGTAATGTGCTCCCCCTGAGGTCTACTGTATCCCCAGCACCACCAGTATGAGGATTGGTGGAGGTCATGGGGTTGGATTGGTTGAAGTATTACTCCTCTATCATCTGTATAACATGAGGATTGGCGGAGGTCATGGGGTGGGGTTGGTTGAGGTATTACTCCTGTATCATCAATATAAGATGAGTATTGGTGGAGGTCATGTGGTGGGGTTGGTTGAGGTATTACTCTTCTGTCACCAGTATAAGATGAGGATTGGTGGAGGTCATTGGGTTGGATTGGTTGAGGTATTACTCCTCTGTCACCAGTATAAGATGAGGATTGGTGGAGGTCATGTGGTGGGGTTGGTTGAGGTATTACTCCTCTGTCACCAGTATAAGATGAGTATTGGTGGAGGTCATGGGGTTGGGTTGGTTGAGGTATTACTCCTCTGTCACCAGTATAAGATGAGTATTGGTGGAGGTCATGTGGTGGGGTTGGTTGAGGTATTACTCCTCTGTCACCAGTATAAGATGAGGATTGGTGGAGGTCATGTGGTGGGCTTGGTTGAGGTATTACTCCTCTGTCACCAGTATAAGATGAGTATTGGTGGAGGTCATGTGGTGGGCTTGGTTGAGGTATTACTCCTCTGTCACCAGTATAAGATGAGGATTGGTGGAGGTCATGGGGTTGGGTTGGTTGAGGTATTACTCCTGTATCATCAGTATAAGAAGAGTATTGGTGGAGGTCATGTGGTGGGGTTGGTTGAGGTATTACTCTTCTGTCACCAGTATAAGATGGGGATTGGTGGAGGTCATGGGGTGGGGTCATTGCTTCTCTAAAGAGAGGTCATCTAGTTTTGGCATTGCTCCTGTATCATCATGGTAGGACACACATGAAATGGACCTCTTTCCATTTTCTTAGTGTCACACCAGCACAGTGCCGCAGCTGCTGCTGCCCAGCAGGGTGGGTACGAGATCCCGGCACGACTCCGCACATTGCACAATCTCGTCATCCAGTATGCATCTCAAGGTCGGTACGAGGTGGCTGTGCCACTCTGCAAGCAAGCGCTGGAAGACCTGGAGAAGACCTCGGGACATGACCATCCTGATGTGGCCACCATGTTAAACATCCTTGCCCTGGTGTACCGAGACCAGAACAAGTACAAGGAAGCTGCCCATCTTCTAAACGATGCCCTGTCTATCAGAGAGAAGACCCTGGGAAAGGACCATCCGGCTGTAAGTGTATAACGAACATGACACAAACATGTAGTCCTCAGAGCGGGGCAGAGCTGATTGTGCCATGTTCACAGGTGGCAGCTACACTCAATAACCTGGCAGTTCTGTATGGGAAAAGAGGCAAATACAGAGAGGCCGAACCCCTGTGTAAGAGGGCACTGGAGATCCGGGAGAAGGTAAGTGATCCTGAGGTGCATGTCTACCTGATCTTCTCCTCCATGTATCCTACAACCTGTCTACCTCATCTCCTCTTCCATGTCTCCTACCACCTGTCTTCCTCATCTTCTCCTCCATGTCACCTACTACCTTTCTACCTCATCTTCTCCTTCATGTCTCCTACTACCTCTCTACCTCACTTCCTCCACCATGTCTCCTACCACCTGTCTACCTCACCTCCTCCACCATGTCTCCTACCACCTGTCTACCTCACTTCCTCCTCCATGTCTGCTACCACCTGTTTACCTCATCTTCTCTTCCATGTCACCTACTACCTCTCTACCTCACCTCCTCCACCATGTCTCCTACCACCTGTCTACCTCACCTCCTCCACCGTGTCTCCTACCACCTGTTTACCTCATCTTCTCCTCCATGTCACCTACAACCTCTCTACCTCACCTCCTCCACCATGTCTCCTACCAGCTGTCTACCTCACCTCCTCCACCATGTCTCCTACCACCTGTCTACCTCACCTCCTCCACCATGTCTCCTACCACCTGTCTACCTCACCTCCTCCTCCATGTCTGCTACCACCTGTCTACCTCATCTTCTCTTCCATGTCACCTACTACCTCTACCTCGCCTCCTCCACCATATCACCTACTACCTCACCTCCTCCACCATGTCTTCTACCACCTGTCTACCTCATCTTCTCCTGCCACCTGTCTACCTCACCTCCTCTTCCATGTCTTCTACTACTTGTCTTCCTCATCTTCTACCACTTGTCTTCCTCATCTTCTCCTTCATGTCTTCTACTACCTCTCTACCTCGTTTCTTACTCCATGTCTCCTACCACCTGTCTACCTCGCCTCCTCCACCGTGTCTCCTACCACCTGTCTACCTCATCTCCTCCTTGTCTTCATTCTGGTGATCCTTCTCTGATCTTTGTGCTCAGGTTCTCGGGAAGGATCATCCTGATGTTGCAAAACAACTGAATAACTTGGCACTGCTGTGTCAGAACCAGGGGAAATACGATGAGGTAGAATACTACTACTGCCGCGCACTGGAGATCTACCAAGCCCGGCTAGGACCTGACGATCCAAATGTTGCCAAAACCAAGAACAATCTGGTATGGAGGAGGCTTGTAGTTCTGTGCCTCCTATCGATGTGTATGAGCAGTATGAGGGAGACGTGGGGCTCTATGGCTGAGGTTGGGCTGTGTATCGGGGGCAGGGGCTCTGTGGTGTATCCGGGGGGGGCGGGGTGTCGGGGCGCTGTGGCTGATGGTGGATCCTGAGTCTGATGCGGTCGCCTCTCTTCTCCAGGCCTCGTGTTACCTGAAGCAAGCAAAGTATAAGGCAGCAGAGCAGCTGTACAAGGACATTTTGACTCAGGCCCACGTCAAGGAGTTTGGCTCTGTGGATGGTGAGTTCTGGGCACAAGAGCTGACATTCTGGATGCCTCTTGGTCTAGATTTCATTATTGTGCATTTTTTGTCTTGTAGACGACCACAAGCCCATCTGGATGCATGCCGAGGAGCGGGAGGAGATGAGCAAGGTGGGAGTCTGCAGCCTCTTCTCTGAACATCAGGGTGCTGTTAAGGGTGGGCTATGCCTCTGAGGCTGGACATGGAGGGGTAGGCTATACCTCTGAGGCTGGACATGGAGGGGTGGGCTATACCTCTGAGGCTGGACATGGAGGGGTGGGCTATACCTCTGAGGCTGGGCATGGAGGGGTGGGCTATACCTCTGAGGAGGCTGGACATGGAGGGGTGGGCTATACCTCTGAGGATGCTGGACATGGAGGGGTGGGCTATACCTCTGAGGCTGGACATGGAGGGGTGGGCTATACCTCTGAGGCTGGACATGGAGGGGTGGGCTATACCTCTGAGGCTGGACATGGAGGGGTGGGCTATACCTCTGAGGCTGGACATGGAGGGGTGGGCTATACCTCTGAGGCTGGACATGGAGGGGTGGGCTATACCTCTGAGGCTGGACATGGAGGGGTGGGCTATACCTCTGAGGCTGGACATGGAGGGGTGGGCTATACCTCTGAGGCTGGACATTGGGGGGGGGGGGGGAGTATTGGGCTATGTAATGTGGGTTATGCCTTTAAACCTGGATTGGGGGTGAGCTGGACCTCCCCTTACCTGGGAGGGGGCTGTTGGGCTGTAACTTTAAGCCTCCACTGAGGTAAGTGAGGGATAAGCTGTACCTCTGAGCCTGGATCTGGGCAGTGGGGTATGAGGCACTGGATACAATGTGGAGTAGAGTTGTACATTAGTCTGTAGGGGGCGTCGTTCCACCCCTCTCGTCGTGCCTGTTGATTGGTGACCCCTCTATTAATCTCATTCCTCCTCCTGCAGACTCCCAACAATGATGGGACCCCGTACTCTGAGTATGGGGGCTGGTACAAGGCCTGCCGGGTGAACAGGTTGGTACTCTTCTTACCAGTGTCTTCTGGGGGTTTTCCCTTCTGCTCTTCTCTAATTGTCTCTTCTACATAAAGTCCCACAGTGAACACCACGCTCCGAAACCTGGGCGCCTTGTACCGACGACAGGGCAAACTGGAGGCCGCCGAGACTCTGGAGGAGTGTGCCATACGCTCCCGTAAACAGGTGAGGTCTCCATGTGGAAGTATACAGCTCCGCTGCACTGGACTGAGCCCTCTGCCCAGTATTCATCTATGTGGAGGTATACAGCCCCGCTGCACAGGACTGAGCCCTCTGCCCATTATTTGTTTCAGGGACTGGATCCTGTCAACCAGACAAAAGTTGCCCAGCTCCTTAAAGATGGTGAGACCCAGGAGCAGAGGAAGAAACGGGACAGTGCCCGGAGTAGTGTGAAATATGAGAGTGGTACAGAGGGCACAGAAGAAGTGAGTATGGGCGGTGTGGAGTGGAGTGGGGTAAGTACACATCCGCCATCATGACTTTCAGGAGCGCAGTAATCATAAAGAAGGAAGCCCCTCTGCCCCCATCTCAGGACAGTACATCCCCCGCTGTGGAAATCTGCTCCTCCTTAAAACCTAACAAAGATGGAGAAATTAAAATTGGCAAAGTTGGGAGAGGCCAAGTAAATAATGCCCATGTCAAGAGCATCCTCCATGTAAGAGCTGGCGTGTAAGGCGCACAGAATTCGGCTGCCGTCCATCCCACATTCATAGTTCCTACCGCTCCCTGTAGTGTGTGAGGATGTTCCTCCTGGTAGGGGGCAGTTGAGTGCTCATGCTCCCGATCGCAGCTGATAATATACAGTCCTCTCGGTGACCACATTAGTTTTCAGTGATTTCCCCACTCCTTCCATCATGGCAGCTGGTGGTCACCGCCTTTGACTGCATGCATCTATCTTGTGGGCCCATCCCTCGCTCCATTACTTTTCCTGCATGTCACCCACCCTTTCATAAACTGCTGACTCCGGTCTGCGCATTGTATATTTAATATGTTCATTATGTGTACCGGTGTGTGAGAATCCAGGCTTGAGAGTGAGAGTGCCTTGTCTGGTGGATGTTGTAGGACAGTGAGATATCAGATTTGGTACAGGCTACATGGAGATAAGCAGAACATTCCGGTGGCGGTATTCTGTAAAGTAGGAGGAATGTTCCAGCTACAGTCATGGGTATCAGCATGATAATGGTCATTGAGGAACATAGACAGCAGTGAAGGGACTCGCCAACCCTGAATAAGAAGGTTATGGCTGTAACGCTGGTGTATGTATAGATCGATATGTGTGTATACATTATTCTCCACCTCTGTTCTGAAAAAGTAAGTTTAAATAATCACATTAACATGGCTTAAAAAAACTGCACAACTAAGTACTGGTGGGCGTTTGAAGCTAACTAATTCCCCAATTCACACACCGCACATGTTCATGGGGTCATTTATTAAGATTGCATGTTGAAAAACCTGTCTGCGCTGGAGCTGGATGCATCTAAGTTACGTAGAAGCGCCGGCCAGTACATAAAGTAGGCGCATCCCCCGCTGGTGTACAACTGCCTTAAATCTATGCCAGCTCCATTGCTTGGGTACATTTAGATCATTTCCTACACTCAAAACTGGCGTAGAAAATGATAAATGAGATTGCCCTGCCGGCCCGCCCTCTTTCCTTCCCAAACCATGCCTCCTTTCTTTACATCTGGTTTACGTGGCGTGGAAGGAGAAGTTGCAGATTTTGGTGCATATCACCTTTGCGACATAATCTGTTACAAATATACACCAAAAAGTGGTGCATATTTGGTCATAAACAACCACCTCAGCTCTAGTCCACGTTGTCTTCTACAGATGGCACAGTTTTGGGTGTGTTGGCTGATTTGAGAACTCACCCAGATCTCTTCTACAGATAATGTAATCCTATTGAATGTTGTCTACAGATGACATATTCTTGCAGTTAGTTACTATCTTAGGGTCTCATCCAGGATCTCTTCAACAGATGATATAATCTTGGGTTCATTGTCTGCTTGGGACTTGCCCAGGATGTCTTGTACAGATTGCATCATCCTGGGTCCCATTACTGACTTGGGGGCTCGTCCGGGATGTCTTGTACAGATTGCATCATCCTGGGTTTCGTTACTGACTTGGGGGCTCGTCCGGGATATCTTCTACAGTTAGAATCCTGGGCTCCGTGAATGACTTGGGGACCGGTACGGGATGTCTTTTACACATTACATCATCTTGGGCCCTGTGGCTGATTTGGTGGCTCATCCGGGATGTGTTCTACAGATGAGATCATTTTGGTCTCAGTGACTGACTGAATCTTGGGCCCAGTGAATGACTTGGGGGCTGGTCTGGGATGTCTTCTACAGAACCTCTTCTTGTGCTTAGCAACTGATTTGTTTATAGATGGGTTCATAAAGTGTTGAGTTCCGTGAATGGACAACTGGCTGTGCATTTTGTTCAGAGCTAAAATAAAAGCAGTAGCTTTGAACAAGGTTCAGTTTGGTGGCAGCCACAAGAGGGTATCATTCCTTATTATAGTGATGAAAAGCAAAGATGGACTTAAAGGGATTGTCCATAATAAGAAAAACATGGCTGCTTTCTTGCAAAAACATCACCATACCTGTCCATAGGTTGTGTGTGAGATTGCAGCTGAACTCCATTGAAGTGAATGTAGCTGAGATGCAATATCACACGCAACCTGTGGACAAGTGGTGCTGATTCTAGAAGCAAGCAGCCATATTTTTCTTTTCCTGGACAACCCTTTTAGCTTTGTGTAGGATGGGTGTCATGAACTGGACTAAGTCATGCATGATCCAGAAACTACAGGAACACATCGGGCAAGTGAAGGATGATGATAACCTATAAGCCCACTTTGTTGGTCTTGAGGAAGGTTAAGAAACAAAAAAAAACTATGTTGTGGTCTCCAAATGCCCCATATTCTTTCTTAACTCCAGATAGGGCAAACTTTATGAGATCCTGAAGATGAGATGTTGATCCAGGTATTTATAACTACAATCGGTAATATTACTCGAGGCATCCAGACCCCTCTTAACAATGAATCATCCATCACAATATCCTGTGGCAGAGACTCCCATCATCTCGCTGCTCTTTCAGTAAAGAGTCTATAGTCTCGCTGCTCTTACAATAAAGAGTCCACAGTCTGGCTGCTCTTACAGTAAAGAGTCCATAGCCTGGCTGCCCGTACAGTAGAGAGTCCATAGCCTGGCTGCCCGTACAGTAGAGAGTCCATAGCCTGGCTGCCCGTACAGTAGAGAGTCCATAGCCTGGCTGCCCGTACAGTAGAGAGTCTATAGCCTGGCTGCCCGTACAGTAGAGAGTCTATAGCCTGGCTGCCCGTACAGTAGAGAGTCTATAGCCTGGCTGCCCGTACAGTAGAGAGTCCATAGCCTGGCTGCCCGTACAGTAGAGAGTCCATAGCCTGGCTGCCCGTACAGTAGAGAGTCCATAGCCTGGCTGCCCGTACAGTAGAGAGTCCATAGCCTGGCTGCCCGTACAGTAGAGAGTCCATAGCCTGGCTGCCCGTACAGTAGAGAGTCCATAGCCTGGCTGCCCGTACAGTAGAGAGTCCATAGCCTGGCTGCCCGTACAGTAGAGAGTCCATAGCCTGGCTGCCCGTACAGTAGAGAGTCCATAGCCTGGCTGCCCGTACAGTAGAGAGTCCATAGCCTGGCTGCCCGTACAGTAGAGAGTCCATAGCCTGGCTGCCCGTACAGTAGAGAGTCCATAGCCTGGCTGCCCGTACAGTAGAGAGTCCATAGCCTGGGCTGCCCGTACAGTAGAGAGTCCATAGCCTGGCTGCCCGTACAGTAGAGAGTCCATAGCCTGGCTGCCCGTACAGTAGAGTCCATAGCCTGGCTGCCCGTACAGTAGAGAGTCCATAGCCTGGCTGCCCGTACAGTAGAGAGTCCATAGCCTGGCTGCCCGTACAGTAGAGAGTCCATAGCCTGGCTGCCCGTACAGTAGAGAGTCCATAGCCTGGCTGCCCGTACAGTAGAGTCCATAGCCTGGCTGCCCGTACAGTAGAGAGTCCATAGCCTGGCTGCCCGTACAGTAGAGAGTCCATAGCCTGGCTGCCCGTACAGTAGAGAGTCCATAGCCTGGCTGCCCGTACAGTAGAGAGTCCATAGCCTGGCTGCCCGTACAGTAGAGAGTCCATAGCCTGGCTGCCCGTACAGTAGAGAGTCCATAGCCTGGCTGCCCTTACAGTAGAGAGTCCATAGCCTGGCTGCCCTTACAGTAGAGTCCATAGCCTGGCTGCCCGTACAGTAGAGTCCGCAGTCTGGCTGCCCGTACAGTAGAGTCCATAGCCTGGCTGCCCGTACAGTAGAGAGTCCACAGCCTGGCTGCCCGTACAGTAAACCCATCGATGATGATGAAATATTCTTTCCTTAGATGCAGAAGATGCTCTGTTGTCCTGGTTACATGTCTCTGTATAAAGGGGTCATTAGAGGATCTCTGTCCTTCTCATTCATGCATTTCCCCATTGTAATAACCCTGTGTTTGTTAACCTGCCTTGTTGTGCAATCCACCCAATCCCATTAATACAGACCCCTGTGGTACCCCACTGGTGATACTGACCCCCCAATACTGATCTGTGTGATACCCCACTGGTAACTGTGACTCCTGAGATACTGACCTCCATGGTACCCTGCTGACCCCTTCAGGACAGACCCCTGTGGTACTCCACTGGTGACTGTAACCCCTTTAATACTGACCCATGTGGTACGCCACTTATAACTGTGACCTCTCCAATATTGACCCCCATTTTACCTGTAATTGGATGTTAATAATAAAAAGAATCACATAAAATAAATGTAAAAATAACACAATAGATGCAAACATTATATACAGACTCAGTCCTCATTCTGATATAAGATCTGAGACTCTCAGCCAAACTATTTTGATCAAAACACAGCTGTGCCCGCCTACCAGCGCCAAGGTGGTCTCAGTCAGGCAGGACCTACTCTAAACCTACCTGTGCCATTGGGTATCTACATTCAGGAGACCCTGCACACAGTGTGCTGCTTCTTGTTACCTCTGTGCAAGCAAGCATCCAATGAGTGGAGGAGCCCACAAAGCCGTGTGTACCACCACGTTTAATTGATCTGCACTTTCCTCCTCCATTGCACCTAGATCACCTTGAGGTGTAGGCTGGTATCCTCATAAGAGGGCAAGCACTGTAAGGGCCTTGTTATCGAGTGTGTGTGTAGGGGGTGCTGGCATCACAAGAGGATTGCATGGCTTGTGTAGAGTGGTGGCATCTTACAACAGAGGTTGTTTGGTGATATCACAGCAAAAGTGGGTGGGATGGGGTCATTGTGGTGTGCTCACACACGAAGGCTGTGGTATCTGTATGGTGGGGGCAAAATACCGGTGCAATGTTCTTATAGGATGGCATTGTCTCTGTAGGGTGCCTGAGACCAAGGATTGTCTGTGTAGGGTGCCTGGGGCCGAGGATTGGTGGTGTAGGGTGACTGAGACCAAGGATTGTCTGTATAGGGTGCCTGGGGCTGAGGATTGGTGGTGTAGGGTGACTGAGACCAAGGATTGTCTGTGTAGGGTGCCTGGGGCTGAGGATTGGTGGTATAGGGTGAATTTGGGGAGGATTGGCTGCGTAGGGTGCCTGGGGCCGAGGATTGGTGGTGTAGGGTGACTGAGACCAAGGATGGTCTCTGTAGGGTGCCTGGGGTGGTGTAGGGTGCCTGGGGACGAGGATTGTCTCAGTAGGGTGCCTGAGACCAAGGATGGTCTCTGTGGGGTGCCTGGGGCCAAAAAGTGGTGGTGTAGGTTGCCTGGGGACGAGGATTGTCTGTGTAGGGTGCCTGAGACCAAGGATGGTCTCTGTAGGGTGCCTGGGGCCAAAAAGTGGTGGTGTAGGGTGCCTGGGGCCGAGGATTGTCTGTGTAGGGTGCCTGAGACCAAGGATGGTCTCTGTAGGGTGCCTGGGGCCAAGAAGTGGTGGTGTAGGGTGCCTGGGGCCGAGGATTGTCTGTGTAGGGTGAATTTGGGGAGGATTGGCTGCGTAGGGTAGTGGCATCATAGCCCACAGCTTGTGTGGTGACTTGACGACATCTTGTGTAAGGTTTGGTCATGAGATGCTCGTAGTCTGGATACCACTTGGCGTGACATAAGAGGGCAGGAGTTGTGTAGGGTTTGTAGAGCACTAGAGGAAGGAATAATTTGTGGGGAGGTAGGTGGTGATGGTGGGTTAGGTAGGGCGTAGAAGCACAGTGTGAGGGTGTTGGGTGTTCCTTTTAGAACATGCTCCTGAATGATATGGAATATGTAGGCATGGTGTCTTGCTTGCAGGTCTGTGGTTGTGTGTCCATTTGTATGGATGTCTGTGATGCTGGTGGTGACCCGTACACACAGTCTGTAAACGGTAATCAACACGTTTGTAGGTTTGGAGACACCTAACCTCTTCTGACCCTTTATGTTCTGCCTAATCCTGCTGTATGGAGTCTCCTCCTGGTAACCCTCAGCCTTGTGTTATCCTCCACTCCCTGCAACCCAGACATGGTAACTCTTCCTCTGACCCTCCACTCCCAAGCTTCCGCACGTTCCCCACCTGACTGTCACGTTTGCCCCACCAATGAGACTAGTCTTGTTTTTGTGCTTTTGTTAACCCCTTCTTCCCCCTTATTAGATGATCTGTTTGTAGCTTTTGTTTCTACTGACCATTATCTGCCATTGTCCTGGATCCTCATGTCTCTGTCCCCAGGAGATAGATATCCCCCTACAGATGTTCCTCCCTCTCTCCTAAAATCCTGATGGTGGATTGTGCTTCCTGCCGCTCCGTGTTTTGGGGTCTTTCACCTTCTATCTCTGTTCTGTAAACCTCCTGATGGGAACATGGGGGGCCCCCTGTGCTGCATAACTCTTCCCTGGCCCTCATGAGCTGCAGTCTTAGATTTTAGGATGATCTTTCCATCATGGTTGTAGTAATACTCTCATCATGTACATTGCCTTGTTTTGTTGCATTACAACCTGGAAAGGGATTTTAATGTAGATGTGATGGAGCCTGAGCTGTTGTGATTGCATATGTATTCACCCCCTGTGCCATCAACCCCTTTAAGGGAACCTGTCATCACCTTTATGCTGACCTCACTGAGCGCAGCATAAATTAGTGACAGAAATGCTGATTTCAGCGATGTGTCACTCATGAGCTAAAAGTAAGTGGTTGCTGAGAACCTGCTTCATAATCATTGCATACTGGGCCTGGAAAAGAGTCACGACCACCTGAGAAGAGTCCTGGTTATTCCTGATCTCCTGCTCTCCCGCCCATCTGCTGATGATTGGCAGTTCTCTCCTAGAGAGAAAGGGAGAAAACCTAGATAGAAGCCTGTCAGTCAGTAGCAGGTGGGCGGGAGAGCAGGAACTCATGAATAACCAGGACTCTTCTCAGGTGGTCGTGACTCTTTTCCAGGTCCAGTCTGCGATGATTGTGATGCTGGTTCTCGGCAACCACTTACTTTTAGCTCATGAGTGACAGACCGCTGACATCAGCTCGCCGTTAGTATGGGCGGCATAAAGGTGATGACAGGTTCCCTTTAATAAGGTCTGGTCCAACCAATTGCCTTTTTGTAAGGTCTGACTGTGTGCAATCAGTGTTGCATGACCTGTCACATGACATCCCTATAAATACTTCTGTTCTGAAACACCCGAATCTGCAATGGCACTAAGCCAGAAAAATGAAGACTAAGGATCCTCCAAACAGGGCAGAGACCAAGATGTAGAGAACAGATCAGGAGCAGGTTATAAACCCTCCCCAGCGCATCAGTAGGGAAAAAATATGGCGCCAAGAGAAAGGGCCGCCAAAACCACAGACCGAGCAAGGAGGACATTAGTCACCAGAGAACCTGAAGGAGATCTAAGATGGAGGGAACGGTCCACAGAATGCTATAAGCCGTACCCTCCGCAGAGGAGATGAAGGATCCGTCCATAGGACGCTATAAGCCGTACACTCAACAGAGGAGATGAAGGATCCGTCCATAGGACGCTATAAGCTGTATCCTCTGCAGAGGAGATGAAGGATCCGTCCCTAGGACGCTATAGGCCGTACCCTCCGCAGAGGAGATGGAAGGATCCGTCCATAGGACGTTATAAGCCGTATTCTCCGCAGAGGAGATGAAGGATCCGTCCATAGGACGCTATAAGCCGTATCCTCCGCAGAGGAGATGGAAGGATCCGTCCATAGGACGCTATAAGCCGTATCCTCCGCAGAGGAGATGGAAGGATCCGTCCATAGGACGCTATAAGCCGTATCCTCCGCAGAGGAGATGAAGGATCCGTCCATAGGACGCTATAAGCCATATTCTCCGCAGAGGAGATGAAGGATCCGTCCATAGGACGCTATAAGCCGTACCCTCCGCAGAGGAGATGAAGGATCCGTCCATAGGACGCTATAAGCCATACCCTCCGCAGAGGAGATGAAGGATCCGTCCCTAGGACGCTATAGGCCGTACTCTCCGCAGAGGAGATGGAAGGAACCGTCCATAGGACGCTATAAGCCGTATCCTCTGCAGAGGAAATGGAAGGATCCGTCCATAGGACGCTATAAGCCGTATCCTCCGCAGAGGAGATGGAAGGATCCGTCCATAGGACGCTATAAGCCGTATCCTCCGCAGAGGAGATGAAGGATCCGTCCATAGGACGCTATAAGCCATATTCTCCGCAGAGGAGATGAAGGATCCGTCCATAGGACGCTATAAGCCGTACCCTCCGCAGAGGAGATGAAGGATCCGTCCATAGGACGCTATAAGCCGTACCCTCCGCAGAGGAGATGAAGGATCCGTCCATAGGACGCTATAAGCCATACCCTCCGCAGAGGAGATGAAGGATCCGTCCCTAGGACGCTATAGGCCGTACTCTCCGCAGAGGAGATGGAAGGAACCGTCCATAGGACGCTATAAGCCGTATCCTCCGCAGAGGAGATGGAAGGAACCGTCCATAGGACGCTATAAGCCGTATCCTCTGCAGAGGAAATGGAAGGATCCGTCCATAGGACGCTATAAGCCGTATCCTCCGCAGAGGAGATGGAAGGATCCGTCCATAGGACGCTATAAGCCGTATCCTCCGCAGAGGAGATGAAGGATCCGTCCATAGGACGCTATAAGCCATATTCTCCGCAGAGGAGATGAAGGATCCGTCCATAGGACGCTATAAGCCGTACCCTCCGCAGAGGAGATGAAGGATCCGTCCATAGGACGCTATAAGCCGTATCCTCCGCAGAGGAGATGGAAGGATCCGTCCATAGGACGCTATAAGCCGTATCCTCCGCAGAGGAGATGGAAGGATCCGTCCATAGGACGCTATAAGCCATACCCTCCGCAGAGGAGATGAAGGATCCGTCCATAGGACGCTATAAGCCATATCCTCCACAGACAACACCAAGCAGCATGTGGTTGACTCCCCAGACACATGGAGAAAGTTCTCCAGTAAGTGTTTGTACCACACACCATTCCCACAGTGGCACCTGACCTCAATCCAATGGAGAATCTGTGGCCTAAAGACTGCTGGACAACATCTACCAGAATGGGTGCAGATCCCGAGGTCCGGATTTTCGGAGCTGTAGACGTACTTGAAGAGACCAACACTGGCATTGCAGCAAAAAGGGTTCACAAAGTAATGACTTACAGGGTGCCAATACTTATGCACATTGACGTTCTGATATTTATTTTTTGCCTTAATTATAGTTTGTTAGTCAAAATACTTTGCACCTTCAGCGGCCGGGGGCTGGTGTAACCTGGTGAAATCCATTTCAAAGGGTGTTTGAGGATTTTAGTGTTGGCCTCTCCTCCGTTTGGCAGAGGTTTGACATCCTGAACCCCCCCGATCACAAGGATCAGATTTTGATGGTCCACTCTGAGGTGAGACCTTCAGTATTAAAATCCTGGATTGTCATACAACAAAACTGGGGCAAACACATGGGAGGAGATGAATACTTTTGCAAGACGTTGTATATGTGCAGTATCCCCAGCCCTGCCGTCCTCTCCTCTGTCCTCTTTCCCGGGGGTGTTGTCATCCAGCACAAATCCTGTAAGAACTTCTCTTTTGTTTTCTCATTTTTGTACTTTTTAGGCGTAATTGTGGGACCACGTCCACCCTTGTCGACCCCAAGCAGATGGCTGCAGTCATAGGCCGAGAGGACAGAACCCGGCTCTGTCCACAAACCTCCCACCTCACTGCCAGATGCCATCTCCCCCGCAATGTTATTAACTTTGTGACTGCTGCAAGGCTTTAACCATCCGTAATGGACAAAACCTCCCCGACCCCAGAGGTCAATCAGCTCTGTAATGTGTGGGCGTGCCCTCCATCACAGCTCCCTGACACTTGGTGTAATGTCCGGGCGTGCCCTCCCTCAGGATCCTCTCCATCACAGCTCCCCGACACCTGGTGTAATGTCCGGGCGTGCCCTCCCTCAGGATCCTCTCCATCACGGCTCCCCGACACCTGGTGTAATGTCCGGGCGTGCCCTCCCCCAGGATCCTCTCCATCACGGCTCCCCGACACCTGGTGTAATGTCCGGGCGTGCCCTCCCCCAGGATCCTCTCCATCACGGCTCCCCGACACCTGGTGTAATGTCCGGGCGTGCCCTCCCTCAGGATCCTCTCCATCACGGCTCCCCGACACCTGGTGTAATGTCCGGGCGTGCCCTCCCCCAGGATCCTCTCCATCACGGCTCCCCCGACACCTGGTGTAATGTCCGGGCGTGCCCTCCCCCAGGATCCTCTCCATCACAGCTGCCCTGTTGAGTGGGGCTTTCACACTGGGAGTTGAGGGTGTTTTGGGCGACTAGGTGGTTCTCGCTGTACCTGGGGTGTCGGGTGCCGTGTTGTCTGCTCAGTGTTAACCAAGTGCCATTAAACGGTCTTCCACCATCGCCTCTCGATGTTTCTGGAGACGGATTCTGTTATTAGAGGAGCGCAACTAATGTAGCGGTGTGTGCGCCCCTCCTGACCCCTGTGTGTAGCGGTGTGTGCTCCTCCTGACCCCTGTGTGTAGCGGTGTGTGTGCCCCTCCTGACCCCTGTGTGTAGCGGTGTGTGCTCCTCCTGACCCCTGTGTGTAGCGGTGTGTGCGCCCCTCCTGACCCCTGTGTGTAGCGGTGTGTGCGCCCCTCCTGACAGCGGTGTGTGCGCCCCTCCTGACCCCTGTGTGTAGCGGTGTGTGCGCCCCTCCTGACCCCTGTGTGTAGCGGTGTGTGCGCCCCTCCTGACCTGTAAGCGGCTTTAATCATAGCAAATATCTTCTATAAAAGCCTGTGGCCGGGCGTCCCGTACCTTGCATTCCATCAGGGTCGTCATTTCATGGGGTCATGATCAGCAGGAGGGGAAAATATTGAATTATGGTCGGCCCAGCCAGTCCTTAGGTTTAAAGGGAATGTGTCACCAAAAAAGTTACCCGCCAGATGGTGACATCTCCTTATCTCTAATCCGTCTTTGTTATCCGATTGTAAATTTCTTTCTTCTACTTTTTGGACATGATTATGGGGGCGGCCCTCTTTAGACATGATTATGGGGGCGGCCCTCTTTAGACATGATTATGGGGGCGGCCCTCTTTAGACATGATTATGGGGGCGGCCCTCTTTAGACATGATTATGGGGGCGGCCCTCTTTAGACATGATTATGGGGGCGGCCCTCTTTAGACATGATTATGGGGGCGGCCATCTTGCCTGAGCTGTTCTTAACAGCATTTATAAAGCATTAAGAAAATTACTTTGCGGCCGCCTCATGTTTCATGGATACATCGGTCAGGAGGGACCTCATTGACTTCTAATGGGAGAGTTTTCTAGGCTCTGTGACCTGTGCAGAGGTCATTGTACAGGGATGGGGAGTAGGTAAGCTATCGCCTCTTGTGACTGGTGGATCCTGTCTTATCTGTACACAGAGCTGCTATCATTACAGGCAGGATTAGGCGACTTTCACACTTTTCACGCTTCCGTTTTGTCCCCATTCGTTTTCAATGGGGGCAAAACTGAACTGAACGTAATGCAGCCAGGGGCACCGCCCTCCTTGTCGCCGGAGACATTTCACATGTAATAAAAATGTTTTGTTTTTTTATGTTTATGACAGTTTTCTCTCTGACGCCCCCTGCTGGTTCTTCTTCTGGTCTCCTGTATCCTACCTTCGGTGGTGGGCGGACATGCTCTGTAGATGCCCCCTCCGCTCAGGGCCGGTGTAGTGGATGATTACATGTCCTGAGCTCCCACAGACAGTGAAGAGTCCAGCACTGCAGGCCCGGAGAGCGTCGGTAGTAACGGTGTACATCGCTGTGGGATGACCCCCTCACCGGTCTGAAAGGGAGCGCACCGCACATGCACCGCGCCCTCTCCATTCATTTCTATGGGAAATCCCAGAAAAGCTGAGTGAGTGAACTGAGTTATTTTCGGAAGTCTCATAGAGATGAGTGGAGAGCGCCCCCCCCGCCCCCCCTGCCCCTTTCCCTTTCATCATAATGAATGGATGAGTGGTCAGGCAGGACCAGCTGCTCTCCGCTCCCTTTGGGGGTCCCGTTCTATAGATAGGTGGGACCCGCACCCATATACCACCAGTGAAGGGGTTATCCATACAGAGGCCAGTAATTGGCTGCAGCGATCACAGGCCCAATGGTTATGACGTCATCAGTACAGGCTCTCAGTGGGCACCAACGGTAAGGTGTTTCATGAAGTTTTGGACACATCTCTACACTCGAGAGCAAGGGTGGGGGTGCCTGTCCTCAGTAATCAACTGCAGGGGGGGCCTTCTCAGTACTAGACAGCGGGGGTGGGGCAGCCTGGAGCCACCTCTCCTCATCACTCAGACTCAGGAGGTGTTTGACATCAGCATTTACAGCCATCTAAAAGCCAGAATTGTTTGCACCCTTGTCACCCCTCTGTCTGGTGGAGGCTCCCGATTACCCAGCACCTTGTGCCCGGAGAGGTCTGACCA
This sequence comes from Rhinella marina, assembly GCA_900303285.1. Taxonomy (NCBI): domain Eukaryota; kingdom Metazoa; phylum Chordata; class Amphibia; order Anura; family Bufonidae; genus Rhinella; species Rhinella marina. The sequence goes on along the minus strand of ONZH01006568.1, from coordinate 124,581 downwards.
TCTTCTCCTCTGGTTCCTGCGACGGTGTTTTTAGCTCCACTGGAAACCTTCAATGTTCACTCTTCTAATCCTATTGCTCTGTATGTGATTATCACAGCGACCATCTTACTTCAGTTGTGAATGATAATTTTGCTTACTGCAGGAACATGCACATGAGTAAACTAAGCCAGAAAGTAACTCTGGAGGTATGTAGTGAGCATGCTCAGTGTCAGCGGAAGGAGGAGAAACAATTAAAGGAGCTGTGACCATCACTTTGTTCACTTCTGTGGTATAGTGGGCATGCTCTGTGACCAAGGCAGAGGGACACTATCTGAACAGGAGGTGAGCTGTGAGCAGTATTACACCTACGGTATAGTGGGCATGCTCTGTGACCAAGGCAGAGGATGCAGTATGAACAGGAGGTGAGCTGTGAGCAGTATTACACCTACGGTATAGTGGGCATGCTCTGTGACCAAGGCAGGGGATGCAGTATGAACAGGAGCTGAGCTGTAAGCAGCATTACACCTACGGTATAGTGGGCATGCTCTGTGACCAAGGCAGAGGACACTGTGTGAACAGGAGGTGAGCTGTGAGCAGCATTACACCTACGGTATAGTGGGCATGCTCTTTGACCAAGGCAGAGGATGCAGTATGAACAGGAGCTGAGCTGTAAGCAGCATTACACCTACGGTATAGTGGGCATGCTCTGTGACCAAGGCAGAGGATGCAGTATGAACAGGAGGTGAGCTGTGAGCAGTATTACACCTACGGTATAGTGGGCATGCTCTGTGACCAAGGCAGAGGACACTGTGTTAACAGGAGGTGAGCTGTGAGCAGTATTACACCTACGGTATAGTGGGCATGCTCTGGGAGGGAGAAGAAAGTAATTGGTGTCCATCAAGTATTGACCTCTAAGCGAGTGTTATAGGTATAAATTCACTCTGATCATCACATATTATAGAAGTGTTACCTATAACCCTGCCCTCTGACAATAATGAGATGACTGCTGGGAAAACTGCACAAAGCAGGAAGTGCTGGTCTGTTGTAAGGCCCGAAGGGTGAACGCCAGGACTTCATGCGCTCATATCAAATGTCCTGGTGATGATCTACAGGATCATTGGATGGAACCAGCTCTCTGAAGGTGTAAACGGTGTCTGCTCGTGGATGAAACCTCCTGTACACACACCTCGCAGTAGTGACCAGGCTTCAGATAACTTGGTCGGGTCCCTTCTGATTTGTGCTCTGCAGCCAATGACACTCTAGCGCAGAAGGTTTCACAAAGTGTCGGAAGCAGCACTGCTAAGGCCATTGTGTCCTCATGGTGGTCTCCACATCTGCATTAGTGGCCATGTGCAGGTAGGAACATCTCTGGGCAGGACACGTCCATGGGAGTCCACATCTCTTACTCCAACTGGTAAAATAGACAATGTATGTGTGCATGACAGAACCCACCACCAAGGGAATAGCGCTCACCGCTCCTTAAAGGTTCCTGCAGATGTCACCATTAAGAAGCTGGAGCAGACTGTTCTCCTGGAGCAACTCATTTTACTAGACAGTAGTGCAGTGCTGGGTGTGAGGCGTGTGATGTGGTACAGGATGGCGGTGATACATGGGTGTGAGGCGTGTGATGTGGTACAGGACGGCGGTGATACATGGGTGTGAGGCGTGTGATGTGGTACAGGATGGCGGTGATACATGGGTGTGAGACGTGTGATGTGGTACAGGACGGCGGTGATACATGGGTGTGAGGCGTGTGATGTGGTACAGGACGGCGGTGATACATGGGTGTGAGGCGTGTGATGTGGTACAGGACGGCGGTGATACATGGGTGTGAGGCGTGTGATGTGGTACAGGACGGCGGTGATACATGGGTGTGAGGCGTGTGATGTGTTACAGGATGGCGGTGATACATGGGTGTGAGACGTGTGATGTGGTACAGGATGGCAGTGATACATGGGTGTGAGGCGTGTGATGTGGTACAGGACGGCGGTGATGCATGGGTGTGAGGCGTGTGATGTGTTACAGGACGGCGGTGATGCATGGGTGTGAGGCGTGTGATGTGTTACAGGACGGCGGTGATACATGGGTGTGAGACGTGTAATGTGTTACAGGACGGCGGTGATACATGGGTGTGAGGCGTGTGATGTGGTACAGGACGGCGGTGATGCATGGGTGTGAGGCGTGTGATGTGGTACAGGACGGCGGTGATGCATGGGTGTGAGGCGTGTGATGTGATACAGGACGGCGGTGATGCATGGGTGTGAGGCGTGTGATGTGTTACAGGACGGCGGTGATGCATGGGTGTGAGGCGTGTGATGTGTTACAGGACGGCGGTGATACATGGGTGTGAGACGTGTAATGTGTTACAGGATGGCGGTGATACATGGGTGTGAGGCGTGTGATGTGTTACAGGATGGCGGTGATGCATGGGTGTGAGACGTGTGATGTGTTACAGGATGGCGGTGATGCATGGGTGTGAGGCGTGTGATGTGTTACAGGACGGCGGTGATGCATGGGTGTGAGGCGTGTGATGTGGTACAGGACGGCGGTGATGCATGGGTGTGAGGCGTGTGATGTGATACAGGACGGCGGTGATGCATGGGTGTGAGGCGTGTGATGTGTTACAGGACGGCGGTGATGCATGGGTGTGAGGCGTGTGATGTGTTACAGGACGGCGGTGATGCATGGGTGTGAGGCGTGTGATGTGTTACAGGACGGCGGTGATACATGGGTGTGAGACGTGTGATGTGTTACAGGACGGCGGTGATACATGAGTGTGAGGCGTGTGATGTGGTACAGGACGGCGGTGATACATGGGTGTGAGGCGTGTGATGTGATACATGGGTGTGAGGCGTGTGATGTGATACAGGACGGCGGTGATACATGGGTGTGAGGCGTGTGATGTGTTACAGGATGGCGGTGATACATGGGTGTGATGTGATACAGGACGGCGGTGATACATGGGTGTGAGGCGTGTGATGTGATACAGGACGGCGGTGATACATGGGTGTGAGGCGTGTGATGTGATACAGGACGGCGGTGATACATGGGTGTCAGGCATGTGTTGTATTACAGGACGGCAGTGATACATGGGTGTGAGGCGTGTGATGTGTTACAGGATGGCGGTGATACATGGGTGTCAGGCGTGTGTTGTATTACAGGACGGCAGTGATACATGGGTGTGAGGCGTGTGATGTGTTACAGGACGGCAGTGATGCATGGGTGTGAGGCGTGTGATGTGTTACAGGATGGCAGTGATACATGGGTGTCAGGCATGTGTTGTATTACAGGACGGCAGTGGAACACTCCGACGTTCTGGGTCTCTGGGTAAGATCCGTGATGTCCTACGGAGGAGCAGCGAAATGTTGGTGAAGAAGCTACAAGGGACGACCCCTCCGGAACCACGAAGCACAAAGTAAATGGTGCACAACACACACATCGGTGACAGTCATTCTGGGACGGGGACATGTTGAACGTGACGTACACATTACAGACGGAGTAGTTTTCGCACCGGCCTCCACAGGGGTCCGGCCTTCTTTCGTCCTGGCTTAGAGCCTCTCCTCTTTTCTCTTACAGTATGAAGCGTGCTGCCTCCCTGAATTATCTCAATAAATCCAGCGACGAGACCTTCCAGGTAAGAGGAGTCCCAAGGTGGGGGTCTCCTCCCTGCATATTTGCTCCATGTATCTTCATGGAGAGTGATTTTTATGAAACTTCTTTTTATTTTCAGGGCTCTCAGAATCTTCTGTCTGAAACTCGAGGCTTGAGCGCCAGTAACATTGACCTATCGTCCCACAGCTAATGGCTGGTGCTGGATAACGGGGACCCCTGCACCCCCACTATTAAGCTCATCGCACTCCCACCTCGATACGGCCCAGTGGCCGCTAAGCCTGTATTATAGTCTGATAACAACAGCCCTCCATGACTTGATGAACCCAGATCAGATTATAGGATTTAGAGGACTGTAGGAGCCCATCTCCTGGTGACCCTAGAATCTCCTTCCAACAAATTCTCCTATTCGAAAAATAGATGGCACTACCACCCCCATCACTGTACTGGAGCAACACTACACCCCACATCACTCTGCTTAATAGTACTGGAGCAACACTACAACTCCCATGACTGTGCTGTATAATAATGCCATGACACTACAACCCCCATCACTGTGCTCTATAAAAATGGCAAAGCACTACAACTCCATAATTGCATCGTATAATAAAACAGTAACACTACACCCCACCATCTCAGTGCTGTAAGGATACACAGGTTGGCATTACAGGCAGGTTTCCTTTACCGTCAGATGGGTTGAGTCGTCGGTCACCAGGATGGAAGGCGCTTCAGGGTTTGCGGGGGTTCTGGGGAGTCTGGTGGTGGTGAATCGTCTGTTGGGATCATTAGCACTTTATTAATAAATACTCCACCCCCACGCTGGTTGTTGACCTCTCGTCTTTTTTCTGCACTCTCGTCTTTCCTGGTGCATGGTCCTCTGTCATCTTCATGCATGAAACCTCACACCTGTGGCCGAGGGAAGGAGGAGGACCGATCCGCACACCTCTCATGATGGACGTGATTACTGATACCACAGCACTTCCTGAGGCCCTGGGGTGTCGAGTTCCTCTGCAGCCCCCCCCATGTGACATAATTTGAAATTTCTCAGGAAAATTAAAATACTTGAAAATGTGTTGATTGCCTCTTTATTATTAAGGACATCGTAGGGGAGGTGTCTCCTGCTCAGGACCCTCCACCAGCCAGCGTGAAGAGCAGCCTGGACCAGCTGACGTATGTAGGGTGTTGGAATTTCCCAACACATCAGGCTTGGTTGATTTCATCATGCCAAATCCTATGTTCTGAAGGGAGATAACCCCCAAGAGATGTCTGAAGTCCCCTGAAATAACTGTATTCCGTATATCACTACATACCCCAAAATATCTGTACCCCCTTAGAGCACTACATATGTATGCCACTGTGCAGAAGTGTCTACATGTAACTGGAGTGTCCTCTCCATACTGCCCGGCTGAGGGTGCTGAATGGTTGGTTCATCCGCGAAGAGTGTCTACACCTCACTGGAGCGCCCTCTCCTTACTGCCTGGCTGAGGGTGTTGAATGGGTGGTTCATCCGCGGAGAGTGTCTACACCTCATTGGAGCGCCCCTCCTTACTGCCCGGCTGAGGGTGTTGAATGGGTGGCTCATCCGCGGAGAGTGTCTACACCTCACTGGAGCGCCCTCTCCTTACTGCCGGCTGAGGGGGCTGGATGGGTGGTTCATCCGTGGAGAGTGTCTACACCTCACTGGAGCGCCCTCTCCTTACTGCCCGGCTGAGGGTGTTGAATGGGTGGTTCATCCGCGGAGAGTGTCTACACCTCACTGGAGCACCCTCTCCTTACTGCCCAGCTGAGGGTGTTGAATGGGTGGTTCATCCGCGGAGAGTGTCTACACCTCACTGGAGCACCCTCTCCTTACTGCCCGGCTGAGGGTGCTGAATGGGTGGTTCATCCGCGGAGAGTGTCTACACCTCACTGGAGCGACCTCTCCTTACTGCCCGGCTGCGGGGGCTGGATGGGTGGTGCATGCGCAAAGAGCGTCTACAATTCACCATAGTGCCCTCTCTTTACTGCCCGGCGGAGAGGGGGAACTTCCTATATAAACCAGACCTCACCACTCCCTCCTTGCCAGATGATTTTGCTTCTAAACTGCTGTGCTTACTTGTGTACCGAACTCGGATTGTTACCTGACCAGGCTTCTGCCTATTCCTAAACCGTTGTGTTTACTTGTTACCAACCCGGACTGTTATTCAACACTGCTTTCGTCAGATACTCCAGATTGTCTCAACCATTGGACTTCTTACCTACCTTCTAGGCCTAGACCAGTGATGGCTAACCTCGGCACTCCAGCTGTGGTGAAACTACGACTCCCAGCATGCTCCATTTATTTCTGTTGAGTTCTGAGAGCAGTCAAGCAAGGGGGGCATCTTGGGAGTTGTAGTTTTACCACAGCTGGAGTGCCAAGGTTAGCCATCACTGGCCTAGACAGTTCCTCATTTCAGATGAGCAATTGTGACATCACTCTTGCAGAATAATCCGGCCAAAATATGGAATCCGCTATGACAACCTTGAGGAAACAAGTTTCTGAACTGCAGGAGTTTGGTGCCACCTATCAAGCAAAGCTCAATACAAAATCAACAAAGAGAAATTATTGAATTGCAAAGAAAACTTCTGGATGTGCGTGGCTCAGCCGGGGATGGACATATGCCATTACCATCAAAGTTCAATGGTGATCGACGTCATTATCGGGGGTTCCTTAATCAATGGCGCATATATATTTTCAGATACAGCCAGCTCCCTTTACCAGTGACAAGAAAAAAGTATTGTTCATCATCAATCTTTTCACTGACGAAGCTCTTGCATGGGCTTCTCGAAACGTGGAAACAAATAGTTATCTTTTGAAGGAATTGAATAACTTTGTCTCTGCCATGAGTCAAGTCTTTGATGACTGTTGTTCCACAGCTAAAGCCAAACTACAGAATCTACGACAAGGGTTAGGGTCACACTGCAGAATTTATCCAGTGGGTCGCGGATACTACATGGAATCTTGCAGACCAGAAAGCCAGTTTCGGAGAGGACTTTCAGAACAAGTACAAGATGAGCTTGCTAGAGTGGAAGCCCCTGATGATTTGGAGGACTTTATTTAACTGCGTATCCAAGTTGATTAGAGACTTTCTGACAGGAGGAGGGGAAAGCTCTTGGGCATTGGGGAATAGACCTATCCATACTTTCAGCAAAATGCTGAGTCCATACCTAAACCAATGTCGGTTGATGTCGAATGGAAATTTCTAACTACAGCAGAAAAAGAGATGATTTACACAAAAACCTTTGTCTTTACTGTGGGGAGTCAGGGCATTGTGCTATAAAATGCCCAAACAAGGTCTGTAGAACAATTGCTGTCACGGAGGTAAAAGAACAAATTAAACCAGAATCATAGCTTTTCGACTCAAAAATGAATTCTAATTCTCCTCTAGCTCTGAGTGATGAGAAGATAACGGCTCCTGAGTCTCATTTTATTGTGCTAATCCATATCTGCACTGGAACACAGGAGGGCTATTCTGCTAGACTCTGGAGCCGGTGGTAACTTCATGAACATTTTCTCATGAAAATAATATATTTGTCACGAACGTGCCTGCATCAGGTTGCAGGCGTTCGGCTAGACTTTCAAAAGTGACATAATTTTACATGTTTTCCTCTTGGTTTGGTTGCTGTTTACCACACCTCTTCCCCTCAGCTGTTGTGGGTGTGGTGATTATCGTTCCCCTATTTATCCCTTCCTCTCCCAGTATCCCTTGCGGTTTATACTTTCTACTGACATAGTTGTGTGTGATATGGTTCTTGGCTGAGATCCGGTTGCTGCAATATCTGCATTAAGATAAGTGTCATTTTCCCTATTGTGTTTATCCTACTTTTCCCTGTTGTGGTTTTGTCTTCTGGAGTCTCCTGTTCGTCCGGCCTTTTGGAGGAACGGGTTGACTCCTTCCCCTGTCACTAGCTGCAGGGTTCTCTAGGGTCAGGTATTATTAGGTTCCTGTGTATGAACTCTCCTACCTCTAAGGCCTGTTCATACTATTAGTCAGTCAGGGCCTAGTTTCAGGGTTTCCTACAGGAGGTGACCGTTTCTCTTGTTTGGTCCTCTTCCCTTCCCTCTTACGCTTGCTGTGGCTATACCCTCCACACCAGAGCGTGACAATATTACACTGTTAAGGCATCGCCTATAGACATGGAAACTGTTGATGGGTCACCACTTTCATCTGGGCCGGTTACTCATGAGTCCTCATTAAATCAGATCACTGTGAAGTTGTTCATTTTTCACTGATTGCTTCCCCAAAGTTTCCAGTAATTTGGGGTATCCCTTGGCTATCTACTAACAATCCATCTGTTGACTAGGAAACACGTTGTATACAGTTTCCATCTGATTTTTACCATCTAAATTGCCTCCATAAACCCACCTCTTCATTGCCTGAGAGCATCTCTGAACTGTCTGCTAAAGAATTACCTCCACAATACAGATAATTTCAGGATGTCTGCGATAAGAAGAATTCAGATAAACTACCCCCAAACCATCCATATGATTGTCCAATAGAACTGTTACCTAGAGCTAAAATCCCCTTTCATAGTATCGACTCTCTTTCTGAATCAGAACTAAAGGCCTTAAAGGAATGTCTGGATGAGTATTTAAAGGGAACCTGTCATCTCCAAAACACCCCCTGAACTAGAGTAAGCGGTGTATAGTGTAAGTGATGCTGAATCTGAATATGTAATTTTTATCTTCATACTCACTTCCATTCTGACGCTGTGCTCCTATAAACCTGCAGTAAAATACATTGACAGGACTCTTCTTGGACTCCTCTCCATTATATGAGTGAGCAACGGAGTCCACTGAGTGCATTTTACTACAGGTTTGTGGGAGCACAGCGTCAGAATGGAAGTGAGTATGAAGATAAAAATTACATATTCGGATTCAGCATTACTTACACTATACAACACTTACTCTAGTTCAGGGGGTGTTTCAGAGATGACAGGTTCCCTTTAAAGAAAGGCTTCATTCTGCCATCTACTTCTCCAGCACCTTTTTTCTTTGATGAAAAGAACGATTCCACCTTGCGCCCCTGCATTGACTATAGAAGATTTAATATTGTCACTGTAAAAAAAAGGTATCCTCTCCCTTTAATTCCAGAAATACTTTAACCCCTTCCCGACCAGCGCCGTACTAGTACGGCATTGGATGTGACTTTAAAGATGGCGCCCGCTCCTGCACGGAGCAGGCGTGATGGCCGCGGGTGACCTGCTTTTCCCACTAGCAGAAACCCGCGGCTAATGTCCGCGACCGGCAGTAATGCCGATCGCGGACATTTAACCCCTCAGGTGTCGCGGTCAAGCCTGACCACGGCACCCGAAGGCGGCAAACACCAGAAGCGTATGTGGATGAAGTAAATGACAGGAGGCTGCTGCATAGGCTTTCCTATGGAGCCCTTGCCTGTAATAGAGCTCCATAGGAAAGCACTAAAATCATCATAAACTCCAATGCGGGTGCATTGGAGTCTATGATATTAGCAATCAAATGATTGCTAGTTATAGTTCCCTATGGGAACTATAAAAAAAAATGTTTAAAAAAATAGTTTTTAAAAAATAAAAAAAATGTAAAAGTTCAAATCACCCTTTTCCGAAAATAAAAATAAAAGTATTAAAAAAATTTTAAAAATACACATTATGGGTATTGCTGTGTGCAAAAACGCCCATATTATAAAAATATAAAAAACTATTTCCCATACGGAAAACAGCGAAACGGAAAAAAGCGTCAAAATGGCCGATTTGCCATTTTTTGTCGCTTTTTTTAAAAAAAAATTAAATAAAAAGTGATCAAAAAGTCATACGCACCCCAGAATGGTATCAATAAAAAGTTCACATCGGCCCGCAAAAAATGAGCCCCCATACAGCTCCGTACACATAAATACCAAAAAGTTATAGGGGTCAAGATATGAAAAAAAAAAAAAGTCCAACTTTTTAATTATTTTATCACTATCAAAAACGCAAGAAAAACTACACATATTAGGTATCGCTGGATTCCTACTGACCAGTAGAATTAAAGTAACTGGTCAGTTTTAATGCACATTGAACGCCGTAAATAAAAAAAACCTGTAAACCTGTGGCGGAATTGTTTTTTTTTTTTTTTTTTGCAATTTCACCCGATTTGGAATTTTTTTCCCGCTTCCCACTACACCATATGCAATATTAAATGGTGACGTTGGAAAGTACAACTTGTCCCTCATACAGCTACGTGAACAGAAAAATAAAACCGTTATGGCTGTGCGAAGGCAGGGAGCGCAAAACGAAAACGCAAAACTGAAAAAACCTCCGGGGTAGAAAGGGTTAAAGGCTTTATACTGGTAAAATATTTACTGAACCTGATCTCAGAGAAGCGTATAACCTTGTCCGAATTCGTCCTGGAGATGAATAGAAGACTGTCTTTAGAACATAGTGTGGACATCTCTCATCATGCCTTTTGGACTTTGGATCCAGCCATTCTTGGATGCTATCTTTTCAGAAAACGTGGAGCAACATCGCAAACATGTCTGCAATGTTCTGCAAAGGCTTCGAGAACACTGTTTATACATCAAGCTTGAGAAATGGGAATCTGATCAGACAACCATTCAATTTCTTCTTGGATATATCATTTCCCCGGAAGGTCTGAGGATGGACTCTAGTAAGATCAAGGTTGTAGTTTAGTGATTCCAAGAAATGAAAGGATGTACAGAGATTTATTGGTTTTGCCAACTTCTATAGAAAATTCATCTGAGATTTTTCCAAGATCATTGTACCAATTACACAAGTCACTGAGAAGGCAGTACACTTTAGCTTAGGACGATTTCACTAAATTGAAGACTCTCTTCACATCTGCTCCAATATTAATTCACCCAAATCCAGGGCTACCATTTACGGTTGAGGTTGATGCATCTGATTCTACAGTAGGGGCAGTCCTGTCGCAGTGTCTGGAAATAAGATGTTTTTGCATCCTTGTGCCTATTTTTCTTGCCACATGTCCTCATCATAAAGGAACTATGATATTGGCAATTAAAGGTGGATTATCTGAGTGGAGGCTGTGCTGACTGATCATAAGAATCTCAAATTCATTTGTAGTGCCGAAAGGCTATCTTTCAAACAAGCAAGATGGAGACCTGGATCAAAAAAAAACGGTAAAGCAGATGTTTTATCTAGAATGTTTTCTGAGCCTACAAAGAAAGATAAATGTCAAACCCAAATTTTATCTGAAAAGAACTTCATAGGGGGCCACTCATTCGAGGGAGTTCTTGAGTTTAACCATTTCGTTTTTTTTCGGTTTTGCGTTTTCGTTTTGCGCTCCTTGCCTTGATACAGCCATAACTCTTTTATTTTTCTGTTCACATAGCTGTATGTGAAAGTACCACTTGTCCCGCAAAAAACAAGCCCTCATATTAGTAGTATTAACCCTTTCTACCCCGGAGGTTTTTTCAGTTTTGCGTTTTCGTTTTGCGCTCCCTGCCTTCGCACAGCCATAACGGTTTTATTTTTCTGTTCACGTAGCTGTATGAGGGACAAGTTGTACTTTCCAACGTCACCATTTAATATTGCATATGGTGTAGTGGGAAGCAGGAGAAAAAAAATTCCAAATTGGGTGAAGTTGCAAAAAAAAAAAAAAAACGCAATTTCGCCACAGTTTTACAGGTTTTTTTATTTACGGCGTTCCATGTGCATTAAAACTGACCAGTTACTTTCATTCTACTGGTCAGTACGAATCCGGCGATACCTAATATGTATAGTTTTTCTTGCGTTTTTGATAGTGATAAAATAATTAGAAAGTTGGACTTTTTTTTTTTTTCATTTCTTGACCCCTATAACTTTCTGGTATTTATGTGTACGGAGCTGTATGGGGGCTCATTTTCTGCGGGGCGATCTGAACTTTTTATTGATACCATTCTGAGTTGTGTATGACTTTTTTGATCACTTTTTATTTAATTGTTTTTTTTGTTGTTTTTTTTAAAGCAACAAAAAAAATGGCGAATCGGCCATTTTGGCACTTTTTTCCGTTTCGCTGTTTTCCGTATGGGAAAAGTTTTTTTTATATTTTTATGTGATGGTGTGGGGGGGGCTTTGCTGGTGACACTGTTGGGGATTTATACTGAACCAGCATGGCTACCACAGCATCTTGCAGCGGCATGCTATTCCATCCGGTTTGCGTTTAGTTGGACCATCATTTATTTATCAACAGGACAATGACCCCAAACACCTCCAGGCTGTGTAAGGGCTATTTGACCAAGAAGGAGAGTGATGGGGTGCTACACCCAGATGACCTGGCCTCCACAGTCACCAGACCTTAACCCAATCCAGATGGTTTGGGGTGAGCTGGACCGCAGAGTGAAGGCAAAAGGGCCAACAAGTGCTAAGCATCTGTTGGAATACCATTTCAGGTGACTACCTCTTGAAGCTCATCAAGAGAATGCCAAGAGTGTGCAAAGCAGAACTTTGAAGAACCTAGAATATAAGACATATTTTCAGTTGTTTCACACTTTTTTGTTAAGTATATAATTCCACATGTGTTAATTCATAGTTTTGATGCCTTCAGTGTGAATCTACAATTATCATAGTCATGAAAATACAGAAAACTCTTTGAACGAGAAGGTGTGTCCAAACTTCTGGTCTGTACTGTATATTGGACCATTTCAAATTTCAAATCAAATTAATGAAGTCCCCCTTCCTCTATAAAGTCTATAAAGGTGCGTCCTGTATTTCATTGTTCTCTCTTGAAACCATTTATTGAAAATACTTTTCCAGGCTGCAATTTGCCTCTTCAACCACCAGTAAAAGTGCCCGGTGAGAAGGAATTTATAGTTAAAAAGATCTTGGACTCCACAATCCATCGGAATAGGCTGCAGTACTTAAACAAGTGGAAGGGCTATAGCTCAGAAGAAAATTCTTGGGAGCCAAAAGAAAAGGTTCATGCTCCTAGACTCGCCAAAGAATTTCATCAGCAATATCCTGAAAAACCTTCACTAGGATACCCAGAGGTCACCCTGGAAGAGGGGGGAGTACTGCCAGGAATGGAACCAGGAGACTCCTGTGTGCCAGGCAGTAACCTTGCTCACTGAGCTTCTGGCTACTCAGGACAGCTCCACTCCTGAACCTGGTGAATATCCTATATAAACCAGACCTCACCACTCCCACCTTGCCAGATTATTGTGCTTCCTGCCTCTATCTATCCTGAGTGTCCTCCTAAACTGCTGTGTTTATTTGTGTACAGAACTTGGATTGTAAGGCTACTTTCACACTAGCGTTTTATAATTCCGGTATTAAGCTCCGTCATAGGGGCTCAATACCGGAATAAAACGCTTCAGTTCTGTCCCCATTTATTGTCAATGGGGACAAAACTGAACTGAAGACAACGGAGGCTCCTGAAAGGGTTATTCTCATCTTAGACAATGGGGGCATATCGCTAGGATCTGCCCCCATTGTCTTATAGGTGCGGGTCCATATATCCAGAACAGAGCGGGGAGCGCTGCGCCTGGAGGACCCCGGGTTTCCGGGGGTCCAGCCACGACCAGGCGCAGCTCCCAGCTGCGCTCATAGAAATGAATGGGAGCGCACCGCACAAGCGCGGCCACCGCTCACATTTATTTCTATAGAGCCGATGGAAGTAGCCGAGCCAGCGCTACTTAGAAAGGAATGGAGGGTGGCTGCACATGCGCAGTGCGCCCTCATTCAGTTCGGGGGCTCCGTTCTGGATATAGGTGCGGGTCCCAGCGGTGGGACCCGCACCTATAAGACAATGGGGGCATATCCTAGCTATATGCCCCCATTGTCTAAGATGAGAATACCCCTTTAAAGCATTCCGTTCCATCTTCAGACCAGTGAGCAAACCGGTGCAGGCATCCGCACAAAGACAGATCCGTCATGACCCCCAATGAAAGTCAATGGGGACGGATCCGTTTGGTGTGACACAATGGTGAAAGGATCCGTCACCTGCACACATACACACAATACACACATACAGACATAGACATACACATAAACATACACAGACATATACACAGACATACTTACATGCTCCCGGCAGGTCTCAGCGCAGGAGGAGCAGGACGGCGCACACATAAGACGATTCCACCAGGCGCCCAGCAGAGGGCGCTGTGGGGATTTGTCATCTGTGCGCGCCGTCCTGCTCCTCCTGCGCTGTGGAGACCTGCCGGGAGCATGTAAGTATGTCTGTGTATAGGTCTGTGTGTATGTACTGTGTGACATGTGTGGGGCCGGAGCGCGGTTCCGGCCCCACACATGTCCCTGTGGCAGCACGGATCCAGCGGCACCCTTCACCTGCTGGATCCGTGCTGCCGCTAATGTGAAAGAGGCCTTACCTGACCACGCTTCTGCCTGATCCTAAACTGCTGTATTTACTTGTTACCAACCCAGACTGTTATTTGACACTGCTTGCTTCCACTACTCCACTGCTCCAGATTGTCTCAGCCATTGGACTCCTTACTTATCTTCCAGGCCTAGACAATTCCTCATTTCAGGTGTGCAATTGTGACATTGAATGGGCATTGCATCTGCAAAGAGTGTCTACACGTCACTGGAATGACCTCTCCTTCCTGCCTGTCTAAGGGAGACTGGATGGATGGTGCCTCCGCGGAGAGTGTCTACACATCACTGGAACGCTCCCTACTTACTGCCCGGCTGAGGAGGCTGGATGGGTGGGAGATCCGTGGAGAGTGTCTACATGTCACTGGAGCGCCCCTTCCTTACTGCCGGCTGAGGGAGTTGGATGGGTGGGAGATCCATGGAGAGTGTCTACATGTCACTGAAGCGCCCTCTCTTTATTTAGGCAAAGGCAAATCATGTCATGGTGTTTGTGACTGGTACGATCAAGGTTGTAATTTGGCTTCCATTTCACTTTGATGATGCTTTTTAACCAGCAAATGTCCCCTGACCAACCTTACCCCGATGGAGATGATGGGGAAACCTTCCCAGGTGACTCATCTTCTCCATTTAGTCCAGACCTCCATGATGATTTCATGAACAGGAGCAGCAGCTGCGGCAGGAGGAGGGATAATGGCCCCTCGTTTCTACTGAGAGACCTCTTTGTGGTGGTTACATCCCATCATATCATTGCAGTATCCTGCTCTTGGAGGAAGACTACCACCTCCAGCATCTGAAGCTGATTCTGTGTGAGGTCTCCTATGTCTGCTTTCATGGAGGTGCCTCAGCCTTAGCAATGTTCCCAAGCAGGCAGCTGTGTTCAGGTTTTATTTCACTTTTCTGTTCCACAGGGATTTTTCGTAACTATTGGAATGCAATGCACTGTATCTGTCAGTCTCTGCTCTATTACCTGTGGTGTCACCATCTTGTGGTCTGTCTCTGTATCTGTCAGTCTCTGCTCTATTACCTGTGGTGTCACCATCTTGTGGTCTGTCTCTGTATCTGTCAGTCTCTGCTCTATTACCTGTGGTGTCACCATCTTGTGGTCTGTCTCTGTATCTGTCAGTCTCTGCTCTATTACCTGTGGTGTCACCATCTTGTGGTCTGTCTCTGTATCTGTCAGTCTCTGCTCTATTACCTGTGGTGTCACCATCTTGTGGTCTGTCTCTGTATCTGTCAGTCTCTGCTCTATTACCTGTGGTGTCACCATCTTGTGGTCTGTCTCTGTATCTGTCAGTCTCTGCTCTATTACCTGTGGTGTCACAATCTTGTGGTCTGTCTCTGTATCTGTCAGTCTCTGCTCTATTACCTGTGGTGTCACCATCTTGTGGTCTGTCTCTGTATCTGTCAGTCTCTGCTTTATTACTTGCGGTCTCTCGCCATCTTGTGGTCTGTCTCTGTATCTGTCAGTCTCTGCTTTATTACTCGTGGTCTCTCCCCATCTTATGGTCTGTCTCTGCTCTATCACTTTTGTCACCATCTTGTAGTCTGTCTCTGTATCTGTCAGTCTCTGCTCTATTACCTGTGGTGTTCCCATCTTGTGGTCTGTCTCTGTATCTGTCAGTCTCTGCTCTATTACCTGTGGTGTCACCATCTTGTGGTCTGTCTCTGTATCTGTCAGTCTCTGCTCTATTACCTGTGGTGTCACCATCTTGTGGTCTGTCTCTGTATCTGTCAGTCTCTGCTTTATTACTCGTGGTCTCTCCCCATCTTATGGTCTGTCTCTGCTCTATCACTTTTGTCACCATCTTGTAGTCTGTCTCTGTATCTGTCAGTCTCTGCTCTATTACCTGTGGTGTTCCCATCTTGTGGTCTGTCTCTGTATCTGTCAGTCTCTGCTCTATTACTTGTGGTCTCTCGCCATCTTGTGGTCTGTCTCTGTATCTGTCAGTCTCTGCTCTATTACCTGTGGTGTTCCCATCTTGTGGTCTGTCTCTGTATCTGTCAGTCTCTGCTCTATTACTTGCGGTCTCTCGCCATCTTGTGGTCTGTCTCTGTATCTGTCAGTCTCTGCTCTATTACCTGTGGTGTTCCCATCTTGTGGTCTGTCTCTGTATCTGTCAGTCTCTGCTCTATTACTTGTGGTCTCTCCCCATCTTGTGGTCTGTCTCTGCTCTATCACTTTTGTCGCCATCTTGTAGTCTGTCTCTGCTCTATTACTTGCGGTCTCTCCCCATCTTGTGGTCTGTTTCAGTACTGTTCTCACTCCCCCATTCTGCTTGGTTTCCCTTAATCTCACTTTATGGATCCTATGTTTAATGTTGAGCTGGAATGTATGTGTTCTGAGCGATCTAAGTGATTGGATTATCAGTTTACAAGAAACGCATTTCACATCCGATAGGGTGCGGTGATTCCACAGGTCGTGGATGAACCATATGTGTCATTCATGCCAGGAGAGGTCCATTCCTTTGTGGTGAACACGTCCAGGGTAGACCCTGATGACGGCTTTGTCTCCACTGTACGGTGTAGGCCCAGCCTCCATTTATATACCGCCTCTGTATACCAGTCCTCTCCAGATGTTTTGTTCTTTATTGATGATGTACCTAATATGGTGGGCGACTATTTTTACTGTACACTCTTATTAGGATAGGTTTGGCAGGAGGAGGAGCATAGTCCTCTGTGTTGGAGAAGGTATCACTTTTGGATCTGTGGAGTATTCGTCATCTGCCAGTTCTCCCTCTATACGAGGACTTACCCCGTATTGATCTGGCACAGAGGTTGGAACCCATTATTTGGCGGGTGGTATCAGTGTGTCAGCCCCCCTCCCCTCGACCGATACAGTGATACCCCGCCCCCATTGATATTGCCCTGTCAGTGGTTATAGTTGTTTAACTCTTTAGTCATAATGAGGGATGGTGTGGGACGCCATGAAGGCTTGTGTTAGAGCGGGGCTCATCCAGGGCATTCGTAGGGCTTAAGTTACGTCTCCAGTGTAATGCCTCCTGGAGGAGATATTGGTGACTGAGGAGGAGTTTGTGGAGAGGGGCGATCAGTTATCTCTCCAGTTATACTGCTCATATTCTAGAATTGGTCCAAACAAAGTGGTGGTTTCAGCAGAGGAGGGGAGAAGGCGAGTTACCTCCTGGCCCCTTTGTCCTGGGGCCCCGTCAGGATCTGCATCACCACCAACAATGAGGTGGAGGGTAAGGAGGTTTGTGACACTTGGCTTATTTAACCCACATTTCACTCCTCCTGTGCTGACCTTTATCAGTCTCATCTTTCTTATAGTCGGGAAGATATTTCTATCTTCTATCGGGTGTCTCCTTCCTGGTATTCGCAGGAAAAATTCAAAGGTAGTAGTACTTCTGGAGTCAGTATTAGAATCCTGACGCGTTATGAACACATGGGTCAGTATGATTACAGAGATACCACATTTATATAGTTTTATGGGTTGTGTTTTTACAGCGTTCCCTATCAGATAAAACTGACCTGTTCTCTTCATTCTCCGGTCAGTACGATTACAGTGATACCACATTTATATAGTTTTATAGGTTTTGTATTTACAGCGTTCCCTATGAGATAAAACTAACCTGTTTTCATTCTCCGGGTCAGTAGAGGACAGTGTACTGTATATATACTACAGAGAACAGTATACTATATATATACTACAGAGGATGGTATACTGTGTGTGTGTGTGTGTGTATATACATGTGTGTAAGAGCAGTGAGACTATAGACTCTTTACTGTAAGAGCAGTGAGACTATGGACACTTTACTGTAAGAGCAGTGAGACTATGGACTATTTACTGTAAAAACAGTGAGACTATGGACTCTTTACTGTAAGAGCAGTGAGACTATGGACTATTTACTGTAAAAACAGTGAGACTATGGACTCTTTACTGTAAGAGCAGTGAGACTATGGACTCTTTACTGTAAAAGCAGTGAGACTATGGACTATTTACAGTAAGAGCAGTGAGACTATGGACTCTACTGTAAGAGCAGTGAGACTATGGACTCTATACTGTAAGAGCAGTGAGACTATGGACTATTTACTGTAAGAGCAGTGAGACTATGGACTCTACTGTAAGAGCAGTGAGACTATGGACTCTACTGTAAGAGCAGTGAGACTATGAACTCTTTACTCTAAGAGTAGTGAGACTATGGAAGTCTTTACTGTACAAGCAGTGAGACTATGGACTCTGTACTGTAAGAACAGTGAGACTATGGACTCTTTTCTGTAAGAGCAGTGAGACTATGGACACTTTACTGTAAGAGCAGTGAGACTATGGACACTAGTGTAAGAGCAGTGAGACTATGGACTCTTTACTGTAAAAGCAGTGAGACTATGGACTCTTTACAGTAAGAGCAGTGAGACTATGGACTCTACTGTAAGAGCAGTGAGACTATGGACTCTACTGTAAGAGCAGTGAGACTATGAACTCTACTGTAAGAGCAGTGAGACTATGGACTCTACTGTAAGAGCAGTGAGACTATGAACTCTACTGTAAGAGCAGTGAGACTATGGAAGTCTTTACTGTAAGAGTAGTGAGACTATGGAAGTCTTTACTGTAAGAGTAGTGAGACTATGGAAGTCTTTACTATAAGAGCAGTGAGACTATGGACTCTTTACTGTACAAGCAGTGAGACTATGGACTCTGTACTGTAAGAACAGTTAGACTATGGGACTCTACTGTAAGAGCAATGAGACTTTGGGACTCTTTACTGTAAGAGCAGTGAGACTATGGACTCTTTACGGTAAGAGCAGTGAGACTATAGAACTCTCTGCCTGAGGAGGTGGTGATGGTAAGTTCACTAACAGAGTTCAGGAGGGGCCTGGATGTATTTCTGGAGGGTAATAATATTACAGGTTATAGTTACTAGAGAGGGGTCGTTGATCCAGGGAGTTATTCTGATTGGAGTCGGGAAGGAATTTTTTCCCCCTAAAGTGGGGAAAATTGGCTTCTACCTCACAGGGTCTTTTTGCCTTCCTCTGGATCAGCTTGCAGGATAACAGGCCAAACTGGATGGACTGATGTCTTTTTTTTCCAGCCTTATAAACTATGTTACTAGTTCCAGTACACACAGGGAGAATGGAGCAATGCCTGCACTTGCCCAGGACAGCAGGACAACGGTAAACAAGAGCCAACAGCCTAACAGTACCCCACCACCACCACCACTACCTTACACCCCCTGTTCTTTATGGCACATTTTTTCAGGAACCTATCAGAAGAGGCACATCAATATTTTCCAGAGGCTCCCAAGACCTCTCCTCTGGGCCAAAATCTTTCCAGTCCACCAAAAATAAGTCTTTCCTCTGATTTATTTTAATATCGAGAATGTCCTTGTGTGAGGAATAAGGAATCATGATCCAGGTTTTAGCCATGATTTAATCATGGGAATCATGATCCATGTTAGACATTACTTAATCACAGCCATCTGCTGGCACCTAGCAGATGGAGTAAACATCGCAGGGGTACTGCCTTTAAAGCAGGTCACTTGTATACAATTCACACCTTGCCCAGTCACTACGGAACCAAAGCCCTAAACATAGGAGGAACCCTCAGCATGGAGCTATCAGCTTGTTAGACATGATACCCACTTTCCAGACACATTGGAGCCAGGAAGTAATAAAGAATTATGGACTGGCTGTTCATCACAAGCATAAGCCAATCATATATTCGCGAGACGGGGACAGAAAGGGATAGGTACATGTCCATAGGGGAGCAATCACATGTCAGAAAGCGGAGATACAGAGATCTCCCAGCAGGAACCTGATAAGTGTGTCTTATTTGGTCTCCACCTGTAGCCGGAACTCAGACGGATCAGTTGGTACCATAACCCTTTCCATGTGACCTCCCGGTCTGGAGCTAAGGGCCATAATGGTTTTGTGGAGCTTTTGCTACCAGAACTTGGACAGGGGGGGTTGACTCCTCCCAGGGGGAGGAGGGGAGTGGCCAGCTGCAGGGTACAAGGCCCCAGAGAACAGAGGCCATGGTCTTTCTCTAAAGGGGGGGTCACCAGGAACATGGTGTTTGAAGAGACCCTTGGACAAGCTGCTGCCATCACTGCCCCCCATGTGGTTACAGCGAGGCCTTACCTCAACCCAGAAATCATCTTAACGGACTATCCATCTCTCTAGTAACTGACTATTGTTCTGTTCAATTTTGTTGTACCATACCTCTTGTATTTGCATATCTGACCGTTGTATCCATCTTCTGTGTATATAGTTATATCTTGTGAGCCCTTAAGGCGATTAAATATATAATTTACTCTGGTGCTGTTCTTGTTTCTCGATCACGAATCCCCACGTCCGTGTTCTCAGTAATATTGTTATACGCTACCTAGGGTTGGCTGCTCACCCGATATAATCCGTTACCGGACTGGAGATATATCAAACGAGAACTGGTGGCAGTACTACTGGGCCGATAGACTCGGTTTCGCTGGTGATAGCGAAAAGGGTCTCTCAGCTGGTCAGGATTGTGAGTGAGCGTAGCGCCATGCAGGGATCGCGTGGGCTACCATCTCTCCATTTCTGTGCCTGTCTGTGTCCGCGTAGACAGGGGGCGTCTGTGAAAGACCGTGCCGTACGTAACCTTACACATGGAACGTCACGTGTTTGTAGTCAAAGACTGAACCGTACCGCGTGATCACCACGTAAGCATGCGCAGGGCGGAACTGCAGGTGCGGTTTGTCACACCTTGACCTCATAAATATTCTCTGAATTTGAGCAGCAGTAGGCTTGGGACCTTTGGAGTATTTTTAGAAGACCATAGGCTTTAGAAGTGAGACATAAAAGATGGGTATGCGCAAAGAGGCAGGGAGTCGCAACTTGTAGACTTCAGAGGGTCTAAGAAATCGAGGAGCAACTTTATAGGAAGGTACCTTTAACTTGATGTACTTAGAAGAAAGCAATACTCAGCTGGAGCAAACTGCAGGGGAGATCTGCACTTGTGATTGGCAAACTTGTTCATCTGGATTATGGCTCTCTCCAGTTTGGTCTTGGTCTCCTGCCAGATTGTGAAAAAAATCTCCACAGAAGAAACAGCTACTGGAACGTCAGACGTGGATGAGACGGGAAGAGGAATCCTGAGTTGATGACTATAAACAATGAAGAATGGAGATTTTTCTGTGGACTCTGCCCAAGGAAGCGGATCAGCCCAGTCGTCTTGATGTGCGCTGCTAAAGTGATGTAAACACTTAGTTAAGATCTGATTGATCCATTCAATTTACCCATTCTACTGTGGATGGTATGCTGAAGAAAAGTCCAGATACATCCATTAGTTTACAAATGGCTTTCCAGAATTTTGAAGTAAACTGGAACCCTCTATCGGACACTATATGCAGTGGAAATCCATGGAGCCAGAAGATATGATTAATAAACGTCTGCCAATTTACTGGCTGAAGGTAATGTGGCATAGGGACAAGATGAGCCATTTTGGAAAACCGGTCAACAACTACACTGGTGACTGTACATCTATTGGAAGAGGGCAAATCCAAGAAAAAGTCCATAGCTATGTACTGCCAAGGATGAGTAAAGGACAATGAAGACTAAAGGGCCTTTGTTTTGGGTTTTTGTTCTGAGGACAGATGGTGCAAGCAGAAATTAAATTCCAGATATCCTCAATCATAGAAGGCCACCAATAATAACGGGAGGTTAAATTTGCAGTTTTATGTTGATCAGGATGCCCAGCTGCCTTGGAACCATGTCCCCAAGACAAAACCAGTCTTCTTTTAGAATCCGATACATAAGATTTAACAGGAGGAATCTTCTTCAGTCGAACAGGAGCCACAGTTACAATTTTAGCAGGATCAATAATGTACTACGGCTCTTCCTCGTGATCAGTGGGATGAAAGGATGCTGACAGAGTGTCAGCTTTAACAGTCCTATTCGTGGAACGAAAGTGCAGAAGACAGATGATGTGTGCTACAGAGCGCAAAAAGTGCTTGAGTTATTGGAGTGTTATCTGTTGTCTGACTCTACAAGCCAGATATCAACCATATTAGCTAATCCTATAGGTGGTGGTTCAGTTTCTCTCTTGCTGTGTTCTGTCCTGTCTCCGGTGAGAGTGCTGATCTGTGCTTGTCATAACACCCTGGGGGTTAGTGGCTGCCATCCCTTGGTTGACACAGAGAATCCGCACCAATGGGTCCCACCAGTGCAGGTTATAACAAAAATGTCTACTACAAAAACAGTAAGGAGGGAGGGGCTGCAAACAAAGAGCACACAGGGAGACAAGAGGGACAAACTAAGGAGCAATACAATGCAATACAGAGATAACATTAAAGGGGTTGTCCAAGTCATTTTTTTGTCCTTTGTATGCTTCTAACTAGGCAAATGTAATGTTTTTCAATGCACTTACTTTAACTTCAGTGGCCCCTTTCTCAGATTTCACTGAGGGTCACATGAACTGTGATGTCAGCTTCTCTCCCTGCTCTGCTGATGTTTCGTGAACAAGCCTGAGAGATCAGATAAGAGTCTGTACACAAGACGTCACTGGCCACACCCCCTGCACTGCCGACGGCTGCTGCTGCTCTCTCCCTGGATTCTTTCAGATAAAACTTTAACCTCTTCAGCCAGCACAGACTCAGGGCTGAAGTAGAGCTGGGCGATATGGCCAAAAAAAAAAAATCTCGATTTTTTTAAAAATTTTGGACGATTCACGATTTAAATCTCGATTTTCTTATGTTAGTGAAAATATAAAAAAATAAATAAAAAAAGCTTACTGTGGCCCCACCAGACCTCACATCAGCCCACTGTGCCCCCATCAGACCTCAGATCAGTCCACTGTGCTTCCTTCAGACCTCAGATCAGCCCACTGTGCCCCCATCAGACCTCAGATCAGTCCACTGTGCTTCCTTCAGACCTCAGATCAGCCCACTGTGCTTCCTTCAGACCTCAGATCAGCCCACTGTGCCCCCATCAGACCTCAGATCAGCCCACTGTGCCCCCATCAGACCTCAGATCAGCCCACTGTGCCCCCACTGTGCCCCCATCAGACCTCAGATCAGCCCACTGTGCCCCCATCAGACCTCAGATCAGCCCACTGTGCCCCCATCAGACCTCAGATCAGCCCACTGTGCCCTCATCAGACCTCAGATCAGCCCACTGTGCCCTCATCAGACCTCAGATTAGCCCTCTGTGCCCTCATCAGACCTCAGATCAGCCCACTGTGCCCTCATCAGACCTCAGATCAGCCCACTGTGCCCTCATCAGACCTCAGATCAGCCCACTGTGCCCTCATCAGACCTCAGATCAGCCCACTGTGGCCTCATCAGACCTCAGATCAGCCCACTGTGCCCCCATCAGACCTCAGATCAGCCCACTGTGCCCCCATCAGACCTCAGATCAGCCCACTGTGCCCCCATCAGACCTCAGATCAGCCCACTGTGCCCCATCAGACCTCAGATCAGCCCACTGTGCCCCCATCAGACCTCAGATCAGCCCACTGTGCCCCCATCAGACCTCAGATCAGCCCACTGTGCCCCCATCAGACCTCAGATCAGCCCACTGTGCCCCCATCAGACCTCAGATCAGCCCACTATGCCCCATCAGACCCCACATCAGCCCATTGTGCCCCCATCAGACCCCACATCAGCCCACTGTGCCCCCATCAGACCTCAGATCAGCCCATGGTGCCCCCATCAGACCTCAGATCAGCCCACTGTGCTCCCATCAGACCTCAGATTAGCCCACTGTGCCCCATCAGACCTCAGATTAGCCCAATGTGCCCCATCAGACCTCAGATCAGCCCAAGTGCCCCCTTCAGATCAGCCCAAAGTGCCCCCTTCTGACCTCCGATCAGCCCACTCTGCCACCATCATAATAATAAAAAAAAAATATCTCTCACCTGTCCTCCGCTGCGGCTCCTCTCCACGTCTGGCGCCCTTCTTCTTCTTTCTTCTCCCGGCGCTGCACTGTCACCTGACTGCGTGCAGCGTCAGGTCAGAGTGCGCGCACTACGTCCTGACGATGTACGCGGTCAGGACAGTGCGGCGCAGACCCGGAAAAGAAGAGGAGCACCGGAGCGGAGCCGCGGCGCAGGACAGGTGAGAGGTTTTTTTTTATTTTATATGTCGGTCGCCATTTTTTAGGAAAATCGAATTCACGATTTTCCTAAAAAATGAAATCGTGAGGCTTGCAATGGGGCGAATTAATCGAATTAATTCGATTAATCGCCCAGCCCTAGTGAAGTCTTTACTGAGTAGCTGCAGGCAGTGAGGAGACAAATGCTGGGCACAGGAGTTGATCTGCAGTATTGCACAAAAACAGGAAGGGGGAAGTTCCTGTGTGTATCATCAGTGTCATTGTACAGCTGGGACTTGTAGTCCTACACATACAACATGCTGCTAAGTATCCTAGCAGATAGACATGTCACTCAGGGCAGCACTTGTATTCACTCCCTTTGTAGAGCAGGGGGAGGGGCAGAAGAAATGAGGAAATAGAGATTTTTTTTTGCCTAAAACTTGCTTAACTTAGTTATATATTGCTGCTAGAGATGAGCGAAACTATTTGCCGCTTCGTAGATTTGTATTGAATCCTCCATTTTTCCTACTCCGAAGCGAATCTGGATTTTATCAGATTCGCTTCGTATTATTCGTAAATGTTCTTAAAATTTTGAACACTAATGCTACATACGCTACATACGCATTCTTCTTCGATATCCCCCCCCCCCCCCGAAGCGCGAAAATGGCGATATGCCCCCTCTAGAGCGGGAAAGTGAAGATACGCCCCCATCAGAAGTGGAAAATACCAGCCCGGCCCACCAGGAACTAACTTTTTGTACGTATAGGGAGTGAAGACTCCTCCCTCATTACTCGCCCTCCATGGCGTAGCAACTGCGACCAAACTGGGGGGAAATGTTGTTTGGAAACGAGTCCACCGAACCCCGCCCGCTCCAGAGATCAGAGCGTCACAAGGTGGAGATCAGACGGCTAAGTCCACCTTTCTTATTATTCTTATTTTTGGGG
Source organism: Rhinella marina (assembly GCA_900303285.1). Lineage (NCBI taxonomy): Eukaryota > Metazoa > Chordata > Amphibia > Anura > Bufonidae > Rhinella > Rhinella marina. Next base: position 99,706 of record ONZH01006568.1, on the reverse strand, counting down.
ATCAACAGGTCACTCCTCTCTCGTGACTCTGCCCATTTAAAGGCATCCTTTAACACTGCCTGTGGATACCCCGTATTCTGTAATTTTTTTGAATTCCAGGTAGAAACTCTCAAGATCGGAACAATTCCTGCACCTCCGCAAGTATTGTCCGTGTGGAATCCCTCTCCTAACCGATAGGGGGTGATGGCTAGAACAATGTAAAATATTATTGGTCGCTGTCTCTTTCCGACCTCTTTCTTTGGACCTAATAGGTAAAAGAAAGTCCAATGTTATTTTTGTTTAAGGTATCAACAAAACTTACAAACTCGTCCCTGCTGCCATCCCAGATCAAAAAGGTGTCATCTATGTAACGGGTCCAAAAGGGGATTTTACTGTTCCACCAAGTTTGATGGTCAGGGAACACCTCTTTATCCTCCCACCTGCCCAGTAAGAGATTAGCATATGGGAGCACAGGGGCTCCCCATTGCTGTCCCACTGAGCTGGTGGAAGTAGGACCCGCCAAATAGAAAGTAGTTATGGGTAAGAGTGTATTTTAGAAGACTCAGGATGAACTGGTTATGGCACAGAAACTGGGTTCCTCTGGCATCAAGATAATAAAAAATGGCTGTCAAACCCTTTTCCTGAGGTATAGATGTGTACAAAGATTCTATGTCTGTACTGGCAAGGAAATTCGTGGAAGCAATGGAGATGTTTTCGATTTTGCGCAAAAAAATCCAATATCATTAATGGGCTGTATTGATGCCGTCATTCATTTTGCATTATGGGGATAAGTACCTTTTTACTTATTTATCTATCTCCCTACTGAATTGATGATTTATTATTATCACCCCCTGATGAACCTATACTTGGGGAAACACATCGGAGTTTTGTTGACTCAGACTCGGGTCTCTTCCTCTATATGTGACTATGTATTGGAAGTATTGAGATCCTGGTTTCTCTTTCTTCTTTTTTCTTTTCGTTTTGTGTAGGGTTGACACAGGGTGAATTATAGGTTTAGGAATGAGGACAGTGGATCCCAACCATACAGGGAGGCCTCTGGGCTGAGCCTTAATCTCAGGGCACAATAGTGACAGCGCATTTCTGGCTCTATGCTCGTTCCATGATATCTACCTATCTTTCCCTGGTTTTGTGTTTTTGAGGATATGAAATTTTAGATTATATGTACGTTTACCCATCTACGGAGTCTATGAATAAGGGTAGTTTTTATATTTTTTTCTGACATGTCACACCTTAATAGATATTTTTCAGGAATTTTTTGTGGAGTGATTTATCATCATTATAGTAACATAGTTTATAGTAACGTAGTTTATGAGGCCGAAAAAATCCCTCTGTCCATCCAGTTCTTCCTGTTATCCTGCAAGTTGATCCAGAGGAAGTCAAAAAAACCCTGTGAGGTAGAAGCCAATTTTCCTCACTTTAGGGGAAAAAATTCCTTCCTGACTCCAATCAGGCATCGGAATAACTCCCTGGATCAACGACCCCTCTCTAGTAACTATAACCTATAATATTATTACCTCCAGAAATACATCCAGGCCCCTCCTGATCTCTTATAGTGAACTTACCATCACCACCTCCTCAGGCAGAGAGTTCCATAGTCTCACTGCTCTTACAGTAAAGAATCCATAGTCTCACTGCTCTTACAGTATAGAGTTCATAGTCTCACTGCTCTTACAGTAAAGAGACCATAGTCTCCCTGCTCTTACAGTAAAGACTCCATAGTCTCACTGCTCTTACAGTAAAGAGTCCATAGTCTCCCTGCTCTTACAGTATAGAGTCCATAGTCTCCCTGCTCTTACAGTATAGAGTCCATCGTCTCACTGCTCTTACAGTAAAGAGTCCATAGTCTCACTGCTCTTACAGTAAAGAGTCCATAGTCTCACTGCTCTTACAGTAAAGATTTCCATAGTCTCACTGCTCTTACAGTAAAGAGTCCATAGTCTCACTGCTCTTACAGTAAAGAGTCCATAGTCTCACTGCTCTTACAGTAAAGAGTCCATAGTCTCACTGCTCTTACAGTAAAGAGTCCATAGTCTCACTGCTCTTACAGTAAAGAGTCCATAGTCTCACTGCTCTTACAGTAAAGAGTCCATAGTCTCACTGCTCTTATAGTAAAGAATCCTCTTCTATGTTTGTGTACAAACCTTCTTTCCTCCAGACGCAGAGGATGTCCCCTCGTCACAGTCACAGTCCTGGGGATAAATAGATGATGGGAGAGATCTCTGTACTGACCTCTGATATATTTATACATAGTTATTAGATCTCCCCTCAGTCGTCCCTAATTTTGATAATCTTTCTGGGTCCTGTAGTCCACCCATTCCAGTTATGACTTTAGTTGCCCTCCTCTGAACCCTCTCCAGCTCTGCTATGTCTGCCTTGTTCACAGGAGCCCAGAACTGTACACAGTCCTCCATGTGTGGTCTGACTAGTGATGTGTAAAGTGGCAGGACTATGTTCTCATCACCGCCATCTATGCCCCTTTTGACGCAACCCATTATCTTATTGGCCTTGGCAGCAGCTGTCTGACACTGGTTTCTGCAGCTTAGTTTGCTGTTCACTAAAATTCCTAGGTCCTTTTCCGTGTCAGAGTTTCCCAGTGTTTTACCATTTAGTATGTACTGGTGACTTGCATTATTCCTTCCCATATGTATAATCTTAAATTTGTCAGTGTTAATCCTCATCTGTCACTTCTCTGCCCAAGCCTCCAGTCTATCCAGATCTATCTGTAGCAGTATACTGTCCTCTGTAGTATATATACTGTCCTCTGTAGTGTATATATATATATACACAGTATACTGTCCCCTGTAGTGTGTGTATATATATATATATATATATATATATATATATATACAGTATACTGTCCTCTGTAGTATATATAGTATACTGTCCTCTGTAGTATATATACAGTATACTGTCCTCTGTAGTATATATACAGTGTACTGTCCTCTTCTGTTTTAATTACTTTACACAGTTTAGTGTCATCTGCAAAAATTGATATTTTACTGTGCAAGCCTTCTACAAGATCATTAATAAATATATTACTGACCCCTGTGGTACCCCACTAGTGACCCCTCCAATACTAAACCCTGTGGTACCCCACTAGTGACAGTGACCCCTCCAATACTGACCCCTGTGGTACCCCACTAGTTACAGTGACCCAATCTGAGTATGTGCCGTTAATAACCACCCTCTGTTTTCTATCACTGAGCCAGTTACTTACCCACATACTTGGTTCTATTTAAAAAGTGTGCTGCTCTTAGGCACTCTAACACCCTTTATGATGCTGTCGATCTTCTGATAGTAAGTTTCTTTCTGAACACCGTGGATAATGAATTCTCCTGCAAATTTGATATCTGCAACTGAAGGGTGCTCCTTACCAATATACCAACCATGGCAGCCAGATGACGTCCTTTGCAAAGGATTGAGCAATGTGGATTAGATAAGCAACAGTTCGCACAAGAGATGTCCATCTTGAGAAATGCTCAAAGCGGTGTGTCTTGAGCCTTAACTTAGAAATCACTGTAGTATAGAGAGTAGAGTTTGTAGGCCTCATTTCTTTGTCAGACTCAGGTTTCACCAGTTCATAACGGGCATTAGCAGGCAATGAATGAGTCCTGAAACAGGAAACTTGGGGGTGACAGCCACATATGCTCATCGTGGCAGATCTTGATCCATGGTCGGCTGGATTGAGGTCAGTGGAGATGTAATGCCACTATCCAGGGGTGGAGAAGCTTCTGAATCGTTCAACTTTATTGCTAATGTAAACATAAAATTGTTTTGTCTGGTTGTATATGTGTCCAAGTACAACATTACTGTCGGTAATGAATCAATAGTAGTGTCCATTTCATACTTTATGACTAGGATGGCTGCACAAAGGTCAATTCTTGGGACACAATATGCAGGTTTTGGAGTTAGTTTAGCCTTTCCCAAGAGAAATCCAAACACCCTCAGGTAGGTTACTGCAGCCATATCTTCCATGGATACATCCGAGAAGACATGGACTTCCTTTCTGACAGCAGATGTAAGGAAACTGCGAACATAGCACCCTGGTACTTGAAGTTGCTCCAACACTTTCAAAGACTTCTTTCTTGCCTCCCACTTGTGTTGTTTTTCATTAGGTAGCTGTGTGTCAGAAGTCTATGTTTTCTGCAGTTAACTATGACATAGTTAGCTATGAATCCAAGAGGATCGTAGATACTATTCACAACAGACAAGATTCCCCGCTTAGTGAAAGGTTTGTCAGTACCCACCACTTGAATTCTCAGGTGTTGTTTGCTAAATAAAGAAAGGCGCACCTTAGGATGAAAACGTATGAAAAATTTGAGGAAATACTCCAAATTGGAGGCTGACCTTAAAAGGTTGTGCAAGCAATAGGCACAACACTACTGTAGGCTTGTTGGGAATAATTTTAATCCCCAAAGGGCGGTCGGTATGCAGCTACGGATGCAAATCTCAATGAGCGTGCCTGAGCTCCCACGGAAGAATATTATGAGGTCGATGGAAAAAACAGGTACAAATGGAAATCTTCAAATTTTTATTGAAGATTTCCATTTGTACCTGATTGGTTCTTTCCACCAAGGGATGTTTTTTCCATTGACCGCATTACCCAACATTAGGAATGTGAATGTGTCTTGCTTGATGTCCCATAGCAAACCTAGACTGTATTGAATGGGAGGGGAATCAGAATCAAGATCAAGGTCCTTCAAGTTGGTAGCATGGTCAACAGAGGGAAATGCATTCATTACCTCCGGACTGTTGGAGATACCAGCATTCTTCTCCTGCTAGTGGTGGTGCACGTCCCGGAGAGGAATGCTTTGAAGCATGGCCAGAACACTCAGACCCCTGTAAATGTGTTGAGATCCCAAACCTAAAATTTTTTTTGAGGGAACAGAGGTCATCAGCATATCTTATCTCTTGTAACAGGTAGATGTGAAGAACATCACTGCAACCCCAATATATAATATAAAATCACAAGAAAATGACAGTCCATGGTGACAAAGGGTTTTAAATGAGGAAATTGTTGGGGTCCCGATTAATCAGGATGAGCGCTCAGAGAGCTGACACAGACACGTAACTGAATTAGATTCTCTCTCTCTGGTTTATTCTACACAGGTATACATCTTATGACTCTACAGATAATCATAGACAAATCTGGGCACCATCAAGAGGGTGGAAATCAAAACTAATGATTGGATTCGTTATTGTTATTCATTCAGCAGAAGGAACCTCATCCTTGGGGGTCAGAACTTTCTTGCAGTGAGGAACGTAGATCCAGTTGGGCTTTCCTTCAACCTTTACTGCTGTATGAGTGGTCAACAGGACTTGGAAAGGACCATCAAATCTGGGATCCAGGCCTTTTCTGACATGTCTTTTTATCACCACCAGTCTCCAGGTTTCAGACTGAGTGCTCATTCTACTGGATCTGGAAGGGAAGCAAACACTTGTTTATGGGAGTTCTCAAGCCTCTTTGTGAGGGCCGCACGTAGCTTGTTAGGCTATCATTGTTCATTTACAACCCGTTGTGGAAAATACAATCCTAATCTCGGGAACCCCTGTCTGATTCAGTAACTTCAGGGACACCATACCTGCACACCAGTTCACTGACCAGCTTCTCTGCTGTGTTCTTTGTATTTGCCTTTACTACTGGGAAGGTTTCCGGCCACCCTGAAAAGAGATCAACACACACAAGGACAAGCTCATATACTCCTACCTTAGGCAGTTGTATATAGTCTATCTGCAGTCTCTGGAACGGGTAAAGTGGCCTGGGGGTGCTTGCTTGGAGTCTTCACCACTTGACCGGGATTGTTCAGTGCACAGACCATACATCCTTGTACAAACCGAGCGGCTACTGTAGAAAATCCTGGAGCAATCCACCCTGTGTTAACCACACTTACCATGGCACCTTCTGATAGGTGAGTGGGCCCGTGGGCCTCCTGAGCCATAGCTGAGTATAGAGAGCGTGGTAGACAAATTTTGTCCTTGTTTCTCCAAATCCCATGTTCATCAGGTTTGGCACCTTGTTCTTTTTCCTCAGGAGGGGCTTGTTCTAGCATTCTTTGAAATGTACTTACTGAAATGTCCTCATGTCTCAAGGCTCTCACCGGGGTGGCGTCAGCATTTAGTGCTGGAGTGCAGCTTGTTTGGCCGCCTTGTCTGCTCGAACATTGCCTTTTGCTTCCACCGTGGTACATCTTGTATGAGCCTTTACCTTAATAATAGCAACCTCCTCTGGTAACAACAGAGAGTTCATAAGTTCAAGTACAGAATATTTATATTTAATTGGCTGACCTGCTGATGTTAGAAAGTCTCTAGCCTGCCATATGGGTCCATATTCATGTGCAATACCCAAAGCATACCTTGAATCCGTGTAAATGTTCACCTTCTTCCCCTTGGCCAATTTCCACGCCTCAGTGAGTGCCTTCAGTTCGGCCTCTTGTGCTGACATATGATGTGGCAGTGGTTCAGCTGTCCCTACCTGCACCACTGCATATCCAGTGTGGAACCAGCCGTCCTCTCCCATCAACCTGCTTCCATCTACAAAATACTCACAATCAGGGTTATCAAGGGGGTTTTCATGGACATGACTAAATCCTGAGGTTTCTTGTTGCATCAATTGTACACTGTCATGGGGATCATGTTCCATCATGTCATATAGGAGGCTGCCTGTACCTTCTCTGCCCCCTTCCCCCATTTCTGAATCTGTGATTGGTAACAGAGTAGCAGGATTCAGAGTAGCACACCTTCTGAAAGAAATGTTATCGGCATGAGGAGTGCACACTGGAGTCTAAGGTGTATGGCCATAGAAATATGCTGAGGTTGGACTTGAGTCAGAATGCCCTGAATGTCATGAGGTGTTTGTACAGTCACCGGGTAGTCTAACACAATGTCAGAGGCTTTTTCTATCATTGCCTGCACTTCCGCTACCGCCCTAACACAGGAGGGGGGCGCCTCTGGCAACAGGATCTAATCTGTCTGAAAAGTACGCCTCTGGTGGTCACCATATTTCCATGCTGTGACTCTGCATTTCTGAGCAAAACAACTGAAATTCCTCGTCATATTTTGGAATACCCAGGGCCGGGCTGAGGTTATGCACAGCTTCAATGTATGAAAATTATTCACTGCCTCTTCTGTCAGGTGAAATGGGCCAGATGACAGACAATCATACAGACGCTGCATTAACATAGAGGCATGTCTGATCCAGGGGCGACAGTATGACACCAGCCCCAAAAACCCACAGGCAGGCTCTGTGCTCCTTTGGGCACTTGTATCTTGTGCACTGCCTCCTTCCTCTCTGGGATTAGGTGGTGAGCTCCGTGGGTGAGACAATGTCCTAGAAATACAACTTGGTTTTTACAGAACTGCAGCTTCTGCTTTGAGGCTTTACACCCATTGTGATGGAGGAACATTAAAAGAGATATAGTTGCTTCACAGCAAGTCTCATTGTCTTCAGCACATAGGAGCAAATCATCCACGTATTGTACCAGGACCACTGAGCCGGGCGGTGCCCAGTTTGTAAGGACAGATTGCAGAGCCTGTGTATACGTGGTCAGGGAGTTCTGGGCTCCCTACGGCAGGACAGTCCAGGTATACTGGTTACCCTTAAATGTAAAGGCAAACAGATACTGACAGTCAGGATGCAGCGGGACACTGAAGAAGACATCTGCCAGATCTATCACTGTGAAACACGTAGCAGTGGATGGAACTTGTGACAGTAAGGTATGGGGGTTTGGCACTATTAGAGTTTGTAAAACTGTCACCTTGTTAAAGGCTATGTACACCTTTGGAGTCATTTTTTTATGATTGCATTCAACTTATGTTTGGCTAAAAATCATATTTTCAATTGGTCTTTATTAAAAATATTGAGCTGTTCAGTCACAAAGGGTTAACTGTTTGTCTTGGTGACTGGTACTTTCTGCCGGTCATATAATTACCCTCATCTGTAAACTACTGAGAGGTCATAAACATTTATTTAAACCACTTTCAGTAAGGCAAGGATTGAGCTTTAATGAGTGTTTATAAGGTCAGAGAGAAGAGATAAGGAGCCGTCTGCTCCTCAGATGACGGAATTGAGAAAAATCCACAGGCTGCTAGTACAGCTTCTCAGCTCTATACAGAGAAAAGGCTCCATATTGTTAATAAAGATCAATTGAAAAAGTAATTTTTAGGTCAAAATAAGTATAATGCAATAATAAAAAATTGCCCCCAAAGGTGTACATAGCCTTTAACTTCTCTAAGATCATGGACCATCTTGTAACTGACAGGCTGTCCCTTAACTGGTTTCTTCTTTATTGGGCACAGCGGCGTATTAGCGGGAAACACTTTTTACCAAGACACCGGCTCATCAATTTGCTGGCCACTACTATCTCCTGGGCATGACTGAGGGGGTACTGCTTTACTTGAGGGGGCTGACATCCTGGTTTAAGATGCGCAATAGCTGGAGACAGAGGGAGTCTTCCAATGTCTGTGTTAGATTTTGCCCACAAATCCTCCGGTACCACCTCAAGAACAGCCTGGTCTACAAAGGTTAATTTTTATGGTTCAGTCTGATCCCACCCCATATCAGTCCACATGGTCTGCAGTCCAGCTGCATACGTCTCTACTGTCTCTTGAGGTCCCTGAACTACGTCTTGTAGACTTCTGGAACTCTCTCATCTTCTTTTCCCTTTGCCCATTCTTTGAAAACTCGGACAAACTCTGCCCCTGATAGCAGAGTCTTCTCCCAGTCCTCTAGAGACAAATTGTCAAAAGCCGTCCTCCTATGTTCAGTCACGAAAGGGTCCACAACCCGATACTGTGATCCCCCTAGTTTCAGCAACATCAAGTCGTTCAGGTCAGCCCAGGTGGCTCGGTATGTTGCCTGAATCTGCTGTAACATCCTGGCAGTGGGCATTAGTTTCATCAGGGGGTCTGGGAGTCAAGTCTATAGTCCTAATTGATCTTTAGGACTCCAAGGTGATATTCTGTCACAGTAACGTAACCACCGTCAGTCCAGTCTGGGTTCTGATTTCCACAGACATTACAGGTCCATCCCTCTGGTCCACTCCTGGACTCTCTGGTAGGGCCACTGGCCAGGGGGTATGGAGGTGGCGTTTCTCCAGACTAGTCACATTGCTCTTTCTGAGTATACAACAATCTGCCTTTCACAACTTCTCTCCACCCCTCAGTTTCAACCTCACAAGCTACCTTTATCCAAGTATCAACCACTTCTTCACATCCATGATCCTTTATCCAACCACAATGAGTCCTTCTGAATCTTTCACAGACTAGCTTCCTCGGAGCTTCCTCCATAAATCATGGTGCCACCGTACTAGTACTCCTAGGGTTAAGATTCCCATACTTCATCCCTGCCTTCCCTGACACTCTGTCCACATTCTTCAGACCCTCTTCTACCTCCTTTTTCCTTCACCAATGTTTTGGCTGTCTTTTAACCTTCCGGTATACTGAAATCAATCTCCATTGCTCTTCAACCAGAACAACTATAGAAAGTAACAAAATTGAGACGTCTATTTCCCCTCAGTTCAGAGCTTCCCCACTTCACCTAGTGTACTCTGTCTCTGAGATTTATTACCCTAAGTTCCAACAAAGCTTCCCAACTATAATCACATAGTTTACTCTGTTCCTGAGATTTCCCTTTCTCTAATGTACTGTAATTTTCCAAACCCAGTAAAGAACAAGACGTATACCGTGACTCCTAAAGCCAGACCAAAAACATCCCAATCAAAGTTACTCCTGATCAGAAACTAAACCCAACAATCATAGGTATTTTCAACCTTCAAGGTTCATTATGGACTTCACTATAAAAGGACTTTATAAGTACGTTACTTCAGCAATCCCTCAAGCCAGACAACCGGTCAGGGAGGCACAGATCAATGAAGTGTCCTTTAGTTGAGCCCCACATTGGGCGCCAAGTTTTGTTGGGGCAAACCCCCCTACTTCTATGACTGTCGGGATTCCAATTTAATGAAGATGAGCGCTCAGAGAACTGATACATGCACATTGGATGAATCAGGTTCTCTCTGCTTTATGCTACACATGTATACATCTTATAATACTACAGATAATCATAGACAAATCTGGCCACCACCAAGAGGGTGGAAATCAAAACTAATGATTGGATTCGTTATTCATAAAGGGTAACACTTCCGCACTATACTAACAAGATTCTACTAATTACATATTAACATACTTTATAAGGCCAAAAAAAGACATCTGTCCATCCAGTTCGGCCTGTTATCCTACAAGTTGATCCAGAGGAAGGCAAAAAACCCCTGCGAGGTAGAAAACAATTTTCCCCACTTTAGGGGAAAAAATTCCTTCCCGACTCCAATCAGGCATCAGAATAACTCCCTGGATCAACGACCCCTCTCTAGTAACTATAAGGCTACTTTCACACTTGCGTTTGCAGGATCCGTTTGTGAGATCCGTCACAGGCTCTCACAAACGGTCCTAAACTGATCAGTTTTTCCCTAATGCATTCTGAATGGAAAAGGATCCATTCAGAATGCATCAGTTTGCTTCAATTCAGTCTCCATTCCGTTTTGGAGGCGGACACTAAAACGCTGCCTGCAACTGCGGAAACTGATCCAAATGGATCAGTCATGACTCACAATGTAAGTCAATGAGGATGGATCCGTTTTGTCTGACACAACAGAAAACTGATCCGTCCTCCATTGACTTTTAATGGAGTTCATGACGGATCCGTCTTGGCTATGTAAAAGATAATACAAATGGATCCATTCAGAACGGATGCAGACGTTTGTATTATCATGACGGATCTCACAAACAGATCCTGCAAACGCAAGTGTGAAAGTAGCCTAACCTGTAATATTATTACCCTCCAGAAATACATCCAGGCCCCTCCTGAACTCTTATAGTGAACTTACCATCACCACCTCCTCAGGCAGAGAGTTCCATAGTCTCACTGCTCTTACCGTAAAGAATCCGTAGTCTCACTGCTCTTACCGTAAAGAGTCCATAGTCTCACTGCTCTTACCATAAAGAGTCCGTAGTCTCACTGCTCTTACCATAAAGAGTCCATAGTCTCACTGCTCTTACAGTAAAGAGTCCATAGTCTCACTGCTTTTACAGTAAAGACTCCATAGTCTCACTGCTCTTACAGTAAAGACTCCATCGTCTCACTGCTCTTACAGTAAAGAGTCCATAGTCTCACTGCTCTTACAGTAAAGAGTCTATAGTCTCACTGCTCTTACAGTAAAGAATCCATAGTCTCACTGCTCTTACGGTAAAGAGTTCATAGTCTCACTGCTCTTACCGTAAAGAGTCCATAGTCTCACTGCTCTTACAGTAAAGAGCCCATAGTCTCACTGCTCTTACAGTAAAGAGTCCATAGTCTCACTGCTCTTACCGTAAAGAGTCCATAGTCTCACTGCTCTTACAGTAAAGACTCCATAGTCTCACTGCTCTTACAGTAAAGACTCCATCGTCTCACTGCTCTTACAGTAAAGAGTCCATAGTCTCACTGCTCTTACAGTAAAGAGTCCATAGTCTCACTGCTCTTACAGTAAAGAGTCCATAGTCTCACTGCTCTTACAGTATAGAGTCCATAGTCTCACTGCTCTTACAGTAAAGAGTCCATAGTCTCACTGCTCTTACAGTAAAGAGTCCATAGTCTCACTGCTCTTACCGTAAAGAATCCTCTTCTATGTTTGTGTAGAAACCTTCTTTCCTCCAGACGCAGAGGATGTCCCCTCGTCACAGTCCTGGGGATAAATAGATGATGGGAGAGATCTCTGTACTGACCTCTGATATATTTATACATAGTTATTACATCTCCCCTCAGTCGTCTTTTTTCTAAAGTGAATAACCCTAATTTTGATAATCTTTCTGGGTCCTGTAGTCCACCCATTCCAGTTATGACTTTAGTTGCCCTCCTCTGAACCCTCTCCAGCTCTGCTATGTCTGCCTTGTTCACAGGAGCCCAGAACTGTACACAGTCCTCCATGTGTGGTCTGACTAGTGATTTGTAAAGTGGCAGGACTATGTTCTCATCACGGGCATCTATGCCCCTTTTGATGCAACCCATTATCTTATTGGCCTTGGCAGCAGCTGTCTGACACTGGTTTCTACAGCTTAGTTTTCTGTTTACTAAAATTCCTAGGTCCTTTTCCATATCAGTGTTACCCAGTGTTTTACCATTTAGTATGTACTGGTGACTTGCAGTATTCCTTCCCATATGCATAACCTTACATTTGTCAGTGTTAAACCTCATCTGACACTTCTCTGCCCAAGCCTGCAGTCTATCCAGATCCATCTGTAGCAGTGTACTGTCCTCTGTAGTATATATACAGTATACTGTCCTCTGTAGTATATATACAGTATACTGTCCTCTGTAGTATATATACAGTATACTGTCCTCTGTAGTGTTAATTACTTTACACAGTTTAGTGTCATCTTCAACTATTTGATATTTTATTGTGCAAGCCTTCTACAAGATCATTAATAAATATATTGAAGAGAACAGGGTCCATTACTGACCCCTGTGGTACCCCACTAGTGACAGTGACCCCTCCAGTACTGACCCCTGTGGTACCCCACTAGTGACAGTGACCCCTCCAGTACTGACCCCTGTGGTACCCCACTAGTGACAGTGACCCCTCCAGTACTGACCCCTGTGGTACCCCACTAGTGACAGTGACCCCTCCAGTACTGACCCCTGTGGTACCCCACTAGTGACAGTGACCCAATCTGAGTATGTACCGTTAATAACCACCCTCTGTTTTCTATCACTGAGCCAGTTACTTACCCACATACAGACATTTTCTCCCAGGCCAAGCATTCTCATTTTATATACTAACCTTTTATGTGGTACAGTGTCAAATGCTTTGGAGAAGTCCAGATATACGACATCCATTGATTCGCCGCAGTCCAGTCTAGAACTTACCTCCTCATAGAAACTGATTAACCCCTTCACCCCCGGAGCTTTTTTCGGTTCTGCATTTTCATTTTGCGCTCCCTGCCTTCAAACAGCCATAACTCTTTTATTTTTCTGTTCACATAGCTGTATGAGGGCTTGTTTTTTGCGGGACAAGTTGTACTTTCCAACGCCACCATTTAATATTGCATACGGTGTAGTGGGAAGCGGGAAAAAAATTCCAAACCGGGTGAAATTGCAAAGAAAACGCTATTCCGCTACAGTTCTACGGGTTTCTTATTTACAGCGTTCGATGTGCATTAAAACTGATCCGTTACTTTCATTCTACTGGTCAGTACGAATCCGGCAATACCTAATATGTATAGTTTTTCCTGCGTTTTCATAGTGATAAAATAATTAGAAAGTTGCCCTTTTTTTTTTTTTTTTTTCCTTGTCAAATCTTGACCCCTATAACTTTTTGGTATTTATGTGTACAGAGCTGTATGGGGGCTCATTTTTTGCGGGACGATCTGAAGTTTTTATTGATACCATTCTGGTGTGTGTATGACTTTTTGATCACTTTTTATTTAATTTTTTTTAGAAAAAAAAAGCGACAAAAAACGGCAAATCGCCATTTGGACGCTTTTTTCCGCCACATAATTCGCTGTATTGGAATTTTTTTTTTATATTTTAAAAGTACGGGCGTTTTCGGTCACGATGATACCCATGATGTCTATATTTATTGTTATTTAGGTATTTATTTTTTACTTATACGGAAAGGGGGGTGATTTGAACTTTTACATCTTTTTTATTTTTTATATATTTTTTAACTTTTTTTAAAAAATTTTTTTTTACTATTAGAAAGCTCAAATATGGGCTTATATATTGTGGCTTTTTTTTTTTCTTTATGAGCAATTCTGGGTTTTATAGACTCAGAAAGACATGAATTGCTCATTTCTTATCCTGGCCTGCCATCTAGTGGCCAGAATAAGAATTGCACTTTGAAAACTGTAATCCTCACCAGCGAGGATTACAGTTTTCATATGGTGTACAGACACCCCGATTGGCCACACGGGGTGTCTGTACACCACCCGGAAGCGAACGCTTCCGGGTTTAGCCGCAACTAGATGCCGTGATCACGTGTGATCACGGCATCTAGTCAACCCGGAAGACGCCGCCGATGTAGTAGGTAGCGGCAAGTCTCTGCTGTTAGAAACAGCAGAGACTTGCCGGCCATGACGCCCGCCGCACCCGCGAGCGGGCGCCATGTGCCCGCATCGCCCCAGCGCCGTACATGTACGGCGCTGGGGGTGAAGGGGTTAAATTGGTTTGACATGACCGATCCCTCATGAAGCCATGCTGATATGGAGTTATTTGCTTATTTTCATTGAGGTACTCCAAGATAGCATCTCTTATAAAACCTTCAAACAGTTTAACCACAACAGATGTTAGACTTACCGGCCTATAGTTTCCAGGCTCTGTTTTTGGACCCTTTTTGAATATTTGCACCAAATTCGCTATGTGCCAATCCTGTGGAACACTCCCTGTCAGTATAGTGTCCTTAAATATCAGAAATAAGGGTCTGGCTATAACATTACTTAATTCTCTTAGGATACGGGGGTGTATGCCATCTGGTCCTGGTGATTTGTCTTCTTTTAATCTTTTTAAGATGTCGCTGTTCTTCTTCCTGGGTCAGACAGGGCACTTCTAATGGGGAATTTACTTTTATATTCTGCATTTCATCTGACAGTTTATTTTCCTCAGTGAATACAGTGGAGAAAAAGATATTTAGTAGCTTTGCTTTCTCCTCATCGCTCTCTGTAACTCCCCCCTCATTACTCTGTAAGGGGCCGACACCTTCAGGTTTATACTTTTTACAATTTATATAATTGAAGAACATTTTAGGGTTAGTTTTACTCTTTTTGGTGATTAATCTCTCAGTCTCTAGTTTGGCTGATTTTATTTGTCTTTTACATATTCTATTTTTTTCCTTATAGTTTTTCGATGCTTCCTCGCTCCCCTCCTGTTTTAGTGATTTAAAGAGGACCTTTCACCACTCCTGACATGCCTGTTTTAATAGCTCCATGCCTTCCCTATGTAATAACAATTCTGGAGCATCTATTTTTATGTCTCTATGTTGTGCCATTCCTTTATTATTTGCACTAGAAGTTATGAATGAATTGCTATTTGCCTTCAGTAAAGGGACAGAGGGGAGGTGATCAGTTGGGGGTGTGTACCTGCACAGACTGACTCTAGCCAATCAGTGCTGCCATGTTCAGACTGTGCAGGGACACACCCCCAACTGGTCACCTCCCCTCTGTTCCTTTACTGAAGGAAAATAGCAATTCATTCATAACTTCTAGTGCAAATAATAAAGGAACAGCACAACATAGAGACATAAGAATAGATGTTCCAGAATTGTTATTACATAGGGAAGGCATGGAGCTATTAAAACAGGCATGTCAGGAGCGGGGAGAGGTCCTCTTTAAATCCTTTCTTTTTTGTCATTTATTGCTTTCTTTACAGCTCTATTTATCCACATTGTTTTTTTCTTGTTTCTTAACCTTTTATTCCCATAAGGTCTGTACCTCTCACAATTAGATATTAGGATGCTTCTAAAAATACCAAACTTCAAAAAAGCTAAATTTAGCCAAGAGCGGCCATAGGCCTAACTAACTGGGACAGAGTCCTCAAAAATAAAAATACAGCCACAAAGTGGGATATTTTTGTTCCTCCCTGAAGAAACGCTCTTTTGAATGACAATTGGAAGGTTATTATATTATGGTCACTATTTCCCAGGTGTCCCCCGACCTGCACATCTGTTGTTCTGTCAGGTCTATTGGTTAATACTAAGTCCAGTATGGCCGTCCCTCTAGTCGGGTCCTGAACCAGTTGGGAAAGGTAATTGTCTTTGGTTATTTCCAAGAACCTGTTTCCTTTATGAGATATAAAGGTTTCAGTTTTCCAGTCTATATCTGGGTAGTTGAAGTCCCCCATAATAACGACCTCATTCTGATTTGCCGCCTCGTCTATTTCATTTAGAAGTAGATTTTCTGTGGACTCTGGTATATTAGGGGGTTTATAATAAACTCCTATTAGTATTTTATTATTGTTTTTGTCTCCATTTATTTCTACCCACAGTGACTCCACATCTTCATGTCCCTCACTTATATCTTCCCGCAGTGTGGGCTTTAGGTAATTAGAAAGTTTCTTATCTCAGAGCGGACATTCTTCAGCCGTACATCCTGAAACTGAGAAACCAGAACATAACTCTCCTGGACATCAACCTCTGATAAGGGGAGAGGGAGCTGCTGACCTCGGCCTTGTACAGATCTTATTCACAGCTGCCCAGTAATTCTCCACATATACACAAGATGGAGGACATACTTATACAAAATGAATTCTCATCCCTCACAAAATCTTAGTAGGCTGTTAGTCTGGTCTATGCAAACCACCTATCACCACCAGCCTAGATCAAGACGTTGGGCAAATGGAGAATCGTGAGGTCCAGTGATTTGTTCGCGCACCTTGTTTACCCAGAGATTGTCTCTGTCAAGCAGAAGTAGGACGCTTGTGCTCTTGTCAAGAGATAGTATTTCCTTGGCTATAGACTTCAGATGACTATGAAGAAGAGCCACTTCTGGCTTAGGAATCTCCTATTAGATGGTATCTGGTTACATTCAACAATCATTGGCAAGGGTATCCTGACATTGTTGTGAAGTGAAGATACCATAAGTCCACTGGCTCTCCTTCCAGAGACCTCTGTGGCACCAGTATAATACCTAATGTGTAAGCATCTCCTTGAAGGTCGAACAAATCAAAAAGTTTGGATCTTGCAAGCGATCGGTTGCTTTGGTCATCCAGGATGGTCTACACCTTTAGGACTCTGTCTGGTTGATTCTTAGGGTATACGGTGACTTGTCACAGAGACCTTCACCACAAACTTATACCTTACCAGCGGCGGTGCATGGCTCAGCGCTGCGTTAAGACGGGTGAAGCGCCGGCGCACAGTCAGCACTGTCACACTCCATGCACTTAATCACAGCTTTAGCAAAATGTTCTGTAGAAGCGCAACATTGGAAACCCCCCCAAAAAATTTCTTCAGAAGCTCCTTGCGTTCCTAAGCAGTTTCTTTCTAAAGCCGATGCACTTCTTGAGAGGATCTGGCTTCTTATAAATGGGGCATTGATGATTTAGGTTTTTAGGAAGTGAAGCAAGATCACCAGACTCAGAAGATAACCTTGGGTCATTCCTGCAATGTTCCTCATGAACTCACATGGAGATGAGGAAACTACTCCCTTTTGTATCCTGACCCGAGGGTAGTCCACCTTTCTTGTACAGCAACTTATAAACTAAGCAGTGTCCAGGTAGGTGAGTGATCGAGAACAGAGCGGGGTCCGGCCACCACCAAGTGCAGCTCCTATAGAAATGAATGGAGGGCACACTGCGCATGCGCGGCCACCGCTCCCATTCATTTCTATGTAGCTGACGAAAATAGCCGAGAAACCCAATAGTTTGTAAGCTGCCGTATAAGAAAGGTGGACTACCCTCGCGTCAGGATACAAAAGGGAGTAGTTTCCTTATAGAAATGAATGGAGGGATGCGGCGCATGCACAGTGCGCCCTCCATTAATTTCCCCGCTCAGTTTTTGATGTACCTATCAGACAATAGGGGCAGATCCTAGCGATTTATTCCCATTGTCAATGATGGGAATAATCCTTTAATATTCATGGCCTGTCTCTTCCTGCTGATTGTCCACAGACATTGCAGAGGCTGACCTCTAGTGTGGGCGGGGGAGGTTGTGATGTGTCACGGAAGCCATAACCCCTTTAAGAAAAAACAGACGCAACAGTGGAGAATCCTGCACAATGTGCGCTGACTTTATCCGGTCATGTGACAGCGGGCGCGTTATTATTGTCAGTCACGTGACCGGCGGCTCCGGGGTACTCTTTCCCCCGGTGTCACGTGGGTGATAGAGGGAGGCCCCGCCCTCATCCCCAGAATCCCCCGCCAGGCGCAGCTCGGGCACTTCCTGTTTTGGCTACGGCGGAGCGCGCGCCCTGATGACGTCACGTCGCATCGGAAGAACAAGCAGGAGGTCGCAAGGCATTGTGGGAGAGGTAGATCGGGCTGGGAGCCATTGGAGACGCCGCCGAGATGTGTTGAGGACTGGACGGGGCAGCCATGAGCCTGAGTGCCGCCCTGTGCCTGCTGCTGAGTGGTGAGGACCCGGGGAGGTGGCGGGAGATGATGATGGAGGAAGATATGGAAGATGGAGGTGGAAGCAGATTATGGGGGAGATAATGGAGGAGGATATGGAAGATGGTGGTGGAGATAGTGGAAGGTGATTATGGAGGAAGATGATGGTGATGGAGGAGGAGGTGGAAGGAGATGATGGATGGAGGTGGAAGAAGATGATGGGGGAGATAATGGAGGAGGATATGGAAGATGGTGGTGGAGATAACAGGAGATAGTGGAAGGAGATGATGGAGCCGGAGGTGGAAGAAGGATATGGAGGAGGTTATGGAGGAAGAAGAGGTGGAAGGAGATGCTGGTGATGAACGGTGTACTGGGCATGCTCAGGTGCAGAGGGAGGCGGTTATTTACCTGCAGGCAGCGCTTCGGTTCTTCTGTTCCTCCGGGGTTGCACCTTCTGTGGCTGTTACAGGGTTAAATGTGTTTTTCAGTTGGGAGGTCCTCCGGATATCTGATAGGTGGTGATGTGACGCCCCATACCCTCACTGATGAGCCGTGGTCGCGGGGTGGCGTCCCGTGGTCGCTGCTCTACCTCATGTGAGATTTGACCTTTCTTTGTCCCTCCAGCCGTCGGTGCGAGCGGTGCTATTGTTTTCACCAAGCAGCCATCTTCCCAGGATGCGTTGCACGGCCGCAGCGCCTTCCTGCGCTGTGAGGTGGAGGATCCGGCACAGGTTGACTTTGAGTGGCTGCAGAACGGTTTTTCTGTGAAGGACACTGAGCGGCGATTTCACGAGGGCGGAAGTCTGACTATTACCGCCATTGACCGGAGACTGGATGCAGGAAATTTCCAGTGCGTGGCGAGGGATCGGAACAGCGGTGAGGAGGCGCGGAGCGCCAACGCCTCATTCAACATTAAATGTAAGTGGTAGATAATGGGGGGTAGTGGCGGCAGATAGTGGGCGGAGCTCCTGAAGGCGGCTTCTCACGGGTTTATATTGCAGGGATAGAGAGCGGTCCGGTGTCCCTGCAGAGTCCGGACAGCGTCAGCGACATCCAGAGCCAGTCACCGGTTGTCCTGCGCTGTCACATCGATGGCCACCCCCGGTAAGATGGCCGCCTGCTGTAACTGGCCACCGCCACCTCCAGATGCCGTCACTCACCTTCTTTCTTATCGCCAGGCCGATCTGTCAGTGGTTCAGAGATGGAACGCCCTTGGTGGATGACGGGAGCGGTTATTCCGTCAATAACAAGGAGCGCACGCTGATGATCCGCAGCGCAGGAGTCGACGACAGCGGCGAGTATTACTGCTGTGCGCACAACGCCGCCGGCGAGGTCTGCAGCAACCGCAACCTCACACTGCACATCATCGGTGAGAGCCCCCCTAAGTACAGAACAGGGATACTCGGGAGTCGGGGGCCCCCGCGCTGTGTCCGGGGCGTGGAGTCGGTGGGGGGCCCCCTGCGCTGTGTCCAGGGCGTGGAGTCGGTGGGGGCCCCCTGCGCTGTGTCCGGGGCGTGGAGTCGGTGGGGGCCCCCCTGCGCTGTGTCCGGGGCGTGGAGTCGGTGGGGGCCCCCCCTGCGCTGTGTCCGGGGCGTGGAGTCGGTGGGGGCCCCCCTGCGCTGTGTCCGGGGCGTGGAGTCGGTGGGGGCCCCCCTGCGCTGTGTCCGGGGCGTGGAGTCGGTGGGGGCCCCCCTGCGCTGTGTCCGGGGCGTGGAGTCGGTGGGGCCCCCCTGCGCTGTGTCCAGGGCGTGGAGTCGGTGGGGGCCCCCCTGCGCTGTGTCCGGGGCGTGGAGTCGGTGGGGGCCCCCCTGCGCTGTGTCCGGGGCGTGGAGTCGGTGGGGGCCCCCCTGCGCTGTGTCCGGGGCGTGGAGTCGGTGGGGGCCCCCCTGCGCTGTGTCCGGGGCGTGGAGTCGGTGGGGGCCCCCCTGCGCTGTGTCCGGGGCGTGGAGTCGGTGGGGGCCCCCCTGCGCTGTGTCCGGGGCGTGGAGTCGGTGGGGGCCCCCCTGCGCTGTGTCCGGGGCGTGGAGTCGGTGGGGCCCCCTGCGCTGTGTCCGGGGCGTGGGTCCGGTGTGTCCGGGGCGTGGAGTCGGTGGGGCCCCCTGCGCTGTGTCCGGGGCGTGGAGTCGGTGGGGGCCCCCCTGCGCTGTGTCCGGGGCGTGGAGTCGGTGGGGGCCCCCCTGCGCTGTGTCCGGGGCGTGGAGTCGGTGGGGGCCCCCCTGCGCTGTGTCCGGGGCGTGGAGTCGGTGGGGGCCCCCCTGCGCTGTGTCCGGGGCGTGGAGTCGGTGGGGGCCCCCCTGCGCTGTGTCCGGGGCGTGGAGTCGGTGGGGGCCCCCCTGCGCTGTGTCCGGGACGTGGAGTCGGTGGGGGCCCCCCTGCGCTGTGTCCGGGGCGTGGAGTCGGTGGGGGCCCCCCTGCGCTGTGTCCGGGGCGTGGAGTCGGTGGGGCCCCCCTGCGCTGTGTCCGGGGCGTGGAGTCGGTGGGGGCCCCCCTGCGCTGTGTCCAGGGCGTGGAGTCGGGGGATCAGTTATTTCCCGCTCATCTGATCTCCTCTTGCAGACGAGAGTTTCCCGCGGGCAGAGCTCGTACCCCAGGACCAGATCGTGACTGAGAACGAGGACGCCATGTTCCACTGTCGATTCTCCGCCAATCCGCCGCCAACTCTTGAATGGTTCTTTAAAGACACTCCACTGATTAACAAGTCTCGGTGAGCGGGGGAGGGGTTTTGTGGTCAGAGCGCAGATTCTCGTGGGGGTCAGTTACTGGGCTCAGCTTCCCGCCTCCTTCCTGCAGGATCACGCTTTTTCAGAATGGCTCCCTGCTCATCTCCTCCGTGAGGCTGCGGAATAACGGCACGTATCGCTGTGTGGGCACCGGGCTGCGGGGGAAGCAGGTGGTCCTCCAGGCCACGCTCAGCCTGGCAGGTAAGATGTGATTGTCAGCTCTGTGACCACACGCGTCCAGGTGACTCTGCCGCTAATCTGTGATGTACCTCAGAGATAGACGAGATGCGTCCACTCCCCCCGCGGGTCCTCACCGCAGACACCATTCAGCGCATCACATGTGAACCGCCGCGAGGTCAGCCGCCGCCAACCGTATGGTGGACCAGAAGTGGGCAGCGATTACCTGTGCAGGGCCGGGTGCACCAGGACGGCAGCGATCTGGTCTTCAGTCCCATCACCGAGAAGGACGCTGGAACCTACAGCTGCATGGCCGCCAACACAGCAGGGAAGCGCAGGCAGGACGTGAAGGTCACCGTGGCAAGTAAGCGCATCACACGACAACACTGTCGCTCGGCCCCTCCGCTCTTCCTCGGCCGCCCCTCTCTTCTCCAGCCCCTGTGCCCCGCTCCTCAGCATACCTCTCTTCATCCTCTAGCTCCTCCCTGGCCTCTCCCTTCCTCGGCTCCTCCCTGGCCCCCCTCCTCCACCAGCCCTGCCCCTCCGCCCACCTCCTCCCTGGCCTCTCCCTTCCTCGGCTCCTCCCCGGCCCCCCTCCTCCACCAGCTCCTCCACCCCAGCCTCTCCCTTCCTCGGCCTTTCCACCAGCCCCTCCGCGACCTCCTCCCTGGCCTCTCCCTTCCTCGGCTCCTCCCCGGCTCCGCTCCTCCACTAGCCCCTCTCTTCCCCGGCCCCACTCCTCCACCAGCCCCTCTGCCCCGCTCCTCAGCAAACCTCTCTTCATCCTCTAGCTCCTCCCTGGCCTCTCCCTTCCTCGGCTCCTCCCCGGCCCCTCTGCCGCGCTCCTCAGCAAACCTCTCTTCATCCTCTAGCTCCTCCGGAGTGGGTGCAGAAACCTCAGGACACGGGGATGGATGAGGGAAAGTCCGGATTTCTTCACTGCCTGAGCCGTGCTTCTCTGGAGCCGACTGTCACCTGGTACCGCAGTGCAAACCCGATCTCAGCGGAGGTGAGTGTCAGGGGCCCCTGCTCGTCACTGAGACCCCCAGACCTGCTGACTGATAAGTGGTCGCCCTTTCACAGGACCCGCGCTATGAGGTCTTCCAGAACGGGACTCTGAAGATTGTGAATGTGGAGGTCTATGATGGCACCGTCTACACGTGTGTGAGCAGCACGCCGGCCGGCAGCATTGAGGCGCAGGCGCGGGTCCTGGTGCAGGGTGAGTAGGCCTGTCTTCTGCTCCTCCTCCATCATGGCAGCGCGCTGCTCATCTTCTGTTACGTTTTCCTGCAGAGAATTTAAAGTTCACGCCCCCTCCGCAGTCCCAGCAGTGTGTGGAGCTGGACAAAGAGGCCACCGTGCACTGCTCCGCCACCGGCCGCGAGAAGCCCGCCATACGGTGGATGAAGGGAGGTCAGTACAGCTCAGGATCCCGGCATGCGTTGTGTGTGTACCGCTGGGCGTAGGTTGTGATGATTTGACCCCCATTCTCCTCTGACAGATGGGAGTGATCTTCCTTCTCATGTGGACTCGAAGGCCGGACAGCTGCACTTTCACCGCGTCGGCCGCAGTGATGCCGGGAATTACACGTGTACTGCTTCCAACCTCCAGCAGGGGGAGATCCGGGCGTCTGTGAACCTCATTGTGGCAGGTAGGTGGCCCCGGGGCACTGTGAGGGGGCATTCGCTGCGGGCTCAATGACCGGCGGGTATAAACCGTGTGTCCTCCGCTCCAGTCTACATCAGCTTCAGAGTCATCCCCGAGAACACCACCGTCTACCAGGGGCACACCGCCACGCTGCACTGCCAGGCTGTAGGAGACCCCACCCCACACGTTCAGTGGAGAGGACGGGAAGGCATGCTGGACGCCACCAAGTCTCATCACCGGTAAGCCCCACCTCCTGCTGGTGGCACCCACTGCTTCTGGGGGCGTGTCCTCACCCATGGATTCTTCCTCCTTAGGATCCAGATCTTGCCTAATGGCTCCCTGGTGATCTATCAGGTGTCCAGCGAGGACTCCGGGAAATACACCTGCATTGCTGGAAACGCCTGCAACATTAAGCACCGCGATACCTTCCTCTATGTTGTAGGTGAGTGCGGGAGGGGGGACTGACCTCACAGCAGCCAGATGTCACTTCAGGATCCATATCTGTGGGTAACGCAGGGTTACAGCGCAGCTCACCTGTCCACAATACTGTGGGCGAGGGTCACGCTCCCAGCCGCTGTCATGGAGCATGCCCACTATAGGCTCCCATAAAAGTCAGTCTCCTGGATCCTGTGATGGACGTGTAGAAAATATCTGTGGATGATCAGGCGAGATGGCTGCTCCCGTTATCATGTGTCGTAATGGGTGGAGCCACAGATGGGGGAGGGGCCACCGACCTATGGATTGCTCTAATAAGGGCCCCCATTAAAGGCTGCTCCCAGCTGAGATGTATGAACAGTGTATGCCGAGTCTGGATCTATCCTGATAATGGGGGCCCCTGTTCCGGTGCTGAGAATGGAGCCTGTGTGCAAGAGGAGGGGCCGCTGGGCGGACTGACTCCAGGTGGGGAGATTCCTGAGTAGTGAGATCTCCAGTCAATGCCGAGCGATTAATACATAGATCAGGAATAGACCCGGGATCCCTCTACAAGTAGATCAGGAATAGACCCGGGATCCCTCTACAAGTAGATCAGGAATAGACCCGGAAGACGCTCCCGAGGGGCCGGCTAGGGGGAGGGGGAGACTCTCCCGAGGGGCGGGTTGGAGGGAGGTCTGTTAGATGTGACTGTGGTGACATCTTCTTCCAGATAAGCCTAATGTTCTGTCTGATCCGGACACCGGCGCGCCGTACAAGATGATCCAGACGATCGGGCTGTCGGTGGGAGCGGCGGTGGCCTACATAATCATTGTCCTGGGCCTCATGTTCTACTGCAAGAAAAGGAGGAAAGCAAAAAGACTGGGCAAGAACGAGGGCGAGGAGCCGGAGATGGAGTGTCTGAACGGTGAGGAGTCCGGCTGCTGGGCGGTGCGCTGCGGTTATACCAGATGCTGATTGTCGTCTTCTCCTCAGGTGGAGCTACGCTACAGAACGGGCAGGCCACTGCAGAGATCCCGGAGGAGGTGCCACTGACCACCCTGGGGAACAAGAGGATGAGCTCCGGGGACAAGATGAACTTCCCCCGCAGCAGCCTCCACCCCATCACCACGCTGGGTAAGTGGCGGACCTGCTGCCCCCGCTCTGTACCGTCAGCAGAGCACTCAGCTTGGCCGTGTGTCTTGTCCCCTGTAGGGCGCGGGGAGTTCGGGGAGGTTTTCTTGGCGAAGGCTCAGGGCATCGACTCGGGCTCCAGAGATGCCGTGGTTGTGGTCAAAGCCCTGCAGACCCGTGATGAGCAGCTGCAGATGGACTTCAGGCGGGAGCTGGACATGTTCGCCAAACTCAATCACAATAACGTTGTGCGGCTGCTCGGCCAGTGCCGCGAGGCTGAGCCGCACTACATGATGCTGGAATACGTGGACCTGGTGAGTCATGGGGGAGCAAGGTGGTGCCCGGATGAGTGGGTGCTGCTTGTCGCCTCCAGGACGTCTGCCCCGTTACAGTTCTGCTGCCGGGACTCACGGCTCACGTTTTCTTCTATAGGGAGACCTGAAGCAATTCCTGAGAATCTCCAAGAGCAAAGACGAGAAGATGAAGCCTCTCAGCACCAAGCATAAGGTGAGATGTGGTGGGGGGGGACCTTACGTTGGGTAAGGGTCACACGGGAAGCGGTTGGGGGGGTGGCTTACCCCGGAAAAGAGTCATGCGGGAATTGAATGTGTGGGGGTGCCTTACGCTGGGGAGCAGTCATGCGGGGGATTTGCTCCATTAGAGTCAAGTGAGGGAAGCATCTGGGTGGGGGGAGTCACGAGGGGGAAGCGGCTGGGGGGTGGGAGTCATGTGGGTAGCAGCGGGGGAGGTGCTCTGGGGTAGAGTCTCCCGCTCTGGCCATGGCATGAAGCATTCCTGTTCCCTTCATGCCGTCTTCTATATCTCATCCTCTAGGTGGCGCTGTGCTCTCAGGTGGCGCTGGGGATGGAGCATCTCTCCAACCATCGCTTTGTCCATAAAGACCTGGCAGCTCGGAACTGTCTGGTGAGCGCCCAGCGGGTGGTCAAGGTGTCTGCCCTGGGGCTGAACAAGGACGTGTATAACAGGTGGGTCCTGCCGTCCTCCTCTGAGTGTCCGGGGTGGCAGCCATGATGAGTGACCACCTTTCTGCTGCTCATCTTCCAGTGAATATTACCACCTGCGCCAGGCCTGGGTGCCGCTGCGCTGGATGCCTCCAGAGGCCGTGCAGGACGACGACTTCTCCACCAAATCTGACGTCTGGTCCTTTGGGGTCTTGATGTGGGAAGTCTTCACCCTGGGAGAGATGCCGTATACTGACATGGCAGATGACGAGGTGCTTGCTGGTAGGTGACTCCTGGGATCTGGGGGGGGGGGGGTCAGGCCCTTCATCCGTCTCTTTGGGGGTTAGGTCACTGATGTCTTTGTGTGGCTGCAGGTCTACAGGACGGATCCCTGAAGCTGACGGCTCCGGAGAACTGCTCCTCACGTTACTACAAGCTGATGCAGCGCTGCTGGGCCTCCAGCCCCAAAGATCGCCCCTCGTTCAGCGACATCGCCAACACGCTGGGAGACGCCCCGTCAGACAGCAGCAAGATGTGAGCACCAGGGACGAGCACAGAATCTGCCTCAGGGAGGGCGAGCACCGGCCAGACATTGTACCACGCTGCTGCAGTCTCCGGCTGGTTCTGGTGCTGACATTATGGACCTCAGTGGGGGGGAGGGGTGGGCTTCCCTCCATAACAAAGCACAATGCAGCCGCTGCCGCCATCGTCCTCCGAACCCTCCATGTATGTGCATGCGGCGGTCACTAATGTTACACGTCTTCTAGGAACATATTTATTCACAGATTAATCTTTAACCTCACGTCGGTACGAGCTAAAGCCACCTCAGGGCAGCGGGCGCCAGACCCACCATAATGTGGTCCCCACAGAGCCCCAAGAACTTGACCCCAGCAGGGATCTGTCCAGGCTTCATGGGGGCACTATCAGTATTTAATGTGCTCACTGCAGCACCCGAGGGCCGTGTCACGTGGGTGACGGCCTAACTGCACCCTGTGTGGCCTTGAACATCACAGCCTGTGTACACGCCAGGTCCGTCATGTTAGGATGGGCGGGTGTAGCCTTAATCTACCTGTGTGACATGGCCCACAACTGATGAAGCCAACCAAACACTAACATGATTGACTGGACCACCGGTCTTGTGTCCAGGTCTGTGCTGTGGGACCACCGGTCTTGTGTCCAGGTCTGTGCTGTGGGACCACCAGTCGTCTTGTGTCCAGGTCAGTGCTGAGGGACCACCAGTCGTCTTGTGTCCAGGTCAGTGCTGAGGGACCACCAGTCGTCTTGTGTCCAGGTCAGTGCTGAGGGACCACCAGTCGTCTTGTGTCCAGGTCAGTGCTGAGGGACCACCAGTCGTCTTGTGTCCAGGTCAGTGCTGAGGGACCACCAGTCGTCTTGTGTCCAGGTCAGTGCTGAGGGACCACCAGTCGTCTTGTGTCCAGGTCAGTGCTGAGGGACCACCAGTCGTCTTGTGTCCAGGTCAGTGCTGAGGGACCACCAGTCGTCTTGTGTCCAGGTCAGTGCTGAGGGACCACCAGTCGTCTTGTGTCCAGGTCAGTGCTGAGGGACCACCAGTCGTCTTGTGTCCAGGTCAGTGCTAAGGGACTGTCTGGAATGTAAAATTATCTTTAGGAACCTAGTCCAGGGTCTTGATCAGTGCTAATAGCGCAGCAGTACAAGGATTAAGAAGATTTGAGGGACCACCATTCCAGGGTTTAGATCCAGGCTTGAGGGGTCTTTGAGGGACCACAAGTCCATAGTGTGGTGTAATACTCAGAGACACACAGTCTTGGTCATTCATATGGGACCACCTGTCTTGAACAGTTGGACCTCTGCTTGGTATGTAGAACTATGCCTCGGATCAACATCAGGGCATAATGACCACTTGTCCAGGGTTTAGGTCAATCCAGCCTTACCACCCAAGTACTATTAGGGGGTCTGGGTCTAGGTTGGTGCTGACGGACCACTAATCTAGAGGCTAGGTCATTGAATGGGGCCACAAGTCAGGAGGTCTCTGGGCTCTTGTCGTTGCTGTCTGACCACCCATGTGTGCTCGCAGTCAATGCTGTGGGACCATCAGCCTAGGCTCGCGGTCTTTGCTGTGGGACCTCCAGTCTGGGCTCGCAGTCAATGCTGTGGGACCTCCAGTCTGGGCTCGCAGTCAATGCTGTGGGACCTCCAGTCTGGCCTCGCAGTCAATGCTGTGGGACCTCCAGTCTGGCCTCGCAGTCAATGCTGTGGGACCTCCAGTCTGGCCTCGCAGTCAATGCTGTGGGACCTCCAGTCTGGCCTCGCAGTCAATGCTGTGGGACCTCCAGTCTGGCCTCGCAGTCAATGCTGTGGGACCTCCAGTCTGGCCTCGCAGTCAATGCTGTGGGACCTCCAGTCTGGCCTCGCAGTCAATGCTGTGGGACCTCCAGTCTGGCCTCGCAGTCAATGCTGTGGGACCTCCAGTCTGGCCTCGCAGTCAATGCTGTGGGACCTCCAGTCTGGCCTCGCAGTCAATGCTGTGGGACCACCACTCTGGCCTCGCAGTCAGTGGTCCGTCCACCCCTGAGCTGACCCTGTTGTACCCTGAGGTTGGCTCGTCCAGTGTTTTTGTTGCTTGTGTTTTTGTAGCCTCTTCTCTGCGTCTTCCATGTAACCTCACACTAAGTGCCTGTGTAATGAAGGATTCCTCGGCGATTCTACTTCTGCCTTACTAAGTTCAGCGCAGGACGGTTCTTACTTTACAGGTTTTTTTACCGATTTGTTTTTTATATGTTTGGTTACTGATTGTAGATTTGTTTTTCATATTTTTGGACCGTTTTATTGCTCAATTTGCATTTTTTTATTTGAGGTTTTTCTTAAAACCGTTGCACCTGAGATGATAATAAAGGCCTTTTGATACGAGATCTCTTCTTCGTGAACCTCCCACTGACGCTCTAGTATGTGGCCGTGTCCTGCACAGGATCTCTACGTGTCTGTGACCGCAGTACGCCCTTTCATTATACGTATACATCTGAGAAGGGATGGAACACGAACTGTTTTTTTTACTTATTCCATATTGGACCACTAAGTATGGCACCCCAATACCTAGCAGAATCATGTTCCAGTGCAGAACTCCTGGGTATATTATATAGTTACCAGTGGTGGCTGTATAATCTGTATGTAGTGAGCTCCCCCTAGTGGTGGCTGTATATTCTGTATGTACTGAGCTCCCTCTAGTGGTGGCTGTATAATCTGTATGTAGTGAGCTCCCTCTAGTGGTGGCTGTATATTCTGTATGTACTGAGCTCCCTCTAGTGGTGGCTGTATGTTCTGTATGTAGTGAGCTCCCTCTAGTGTTGGCTGTATGTAGTGAGCTCCCTCTAGTGTTGGCTGTATAATCTGTATGTAGTGAGCTCCCCCTAGTGGTGGCTGTATAATCTGTATGTAGTGAGCTCCCTCTAGTGGTGGCTGTATAATCTGTATGTAGTGAGCTCCCTCTAGTGGTGGCTGTATGTTCTGTATGTAGTGAGCTCCCTCTAGTGTTGGCTGTATAATCTGTATGTAGTGAGCTCCCTCTAGTGGTGGCTGTATAACCTGTATGTAGTGAGCTCCCTCTAGTGGTGACTGTATAATCTGTATGTAGTGAGCTCCCTCTAGTGGTGACTGTATAATATGTATGTAGTGAGCTTCCTCTAGTGGTGGCTGTATAATCTGTATGTAGTGAGCTCCCTCTAGTGGTGGCTGTATCATATGTATGTAGTGAGCTCCCTCTAGTGGTGGTTACTGGCAGCAGAGTTTTATTTTCTACATCTTCAGGGCGCTCTGGAGGTGATAATCGACCAGTTGTTTACTAGCAGGAGCCTGGCTTTGTGAAAGGGCCACTCCTGGGATTCATGATTGGGTTGAAGTGTTCTTGGGTTTCCTTCTTTTTCTTTCACAATTTGGATGTTGTGATTTGAGTGTTAGACAATTTAAAGGGAACCTGTCACCTCTTTTTCTCAAAATGAGCTGTTAACAGTACCTTAAAGTAGAGCCGAGTGTCATCCTAATGTTGTAGTTGAAACTCAGAACTGCCGGATGAAAAGGCTGAAAACAGAACTTTTAATCTTGCTGCGCTGGCTTTCCGGTGTGGGCTTGAAGTCAAGGGGGCAGCGGCCTCCTTGCTTCAAGTCAAGAAAGCCACTCCCCACTTGCGCCGCCTTACATCAGTTACCCCGTGCGTGGACAGCGGGCGCACTCTCCCAAGCGCGCTCGCATAGTAAGGCGGCGCATGCGCAATGGCTACTGAAGCGCCGGCAACATGAAGAGCCGGGTGCCGGGATCGCGCAGTACTCAGTCGCGCAACGCGCATGCGCGAGATTTCTGCGATCCCCGACACCCCGGCTAACTGTCAGTCAAGCGCAAGTGGGGAGTGGCTTTCTTGACTTGAAGCAAGGAGGCCGCTGCCCCCTTGACTTCAAGCCCACACCGGAAAGCCAGCGCAGCAAGATTAAAAGTTCTGTTTTCAGCCTTTTCATCCGGCAGTTCTGAGTTTCAACTACAACATTAGGATGACACTCTGCTCTACTTTAACCCCTTCGCGACCAGCGCCATACATGTATGGCGCTGGGGCGATGCGGGTGCGGCGGGCATCATGGCCGGCAAGTCTCTGCTGTTTCTAACAGCAGAGACTTGCCGCTACCTACTATGTCGGCGGCGTCTTCCGGGGTGACTAGATGCCGTGATCACACGTGATCACGGCATCTAGTTGCGTCTAAACCCGGAAGCGTTCGCTTCCGGGTGGTGTACAGACACCCCGTGTGGCCAATCGGGGTGTCTGTACACCATATGAAAACTGTAATCCTCGCTGGTGAGGATTACAGTTTTCAAAGTGCAATTCTTATTCTGGCCACTAGATGGCAGGCCAGGATAAGAAATGAGCAATTCATGGATTTCTGAGTCTATAAAACCCAGAATTGCTCATAAAGAAAAAAAAAAAGCCACAATATATAAGCCCATATTTGAGCTTTCTAATAGTAAAAAAAAAATTTTAAAAAAATGTTAAAATATATAAAAAAAAAAAAAGATGTAAAAGTTCAAATCACCCCCCTTTCCGTATAAGTAAAAAATAAATACCTAAATAACAATAAATATAGACATCATGGGTATCACCGTGACCGAAAACGCCCGTACTTTTAAAATATAAAAAAAAAAATTCCAATACGGCGAATTGTGTGGCGGAAAAAAGCGTCCAAATGGCGATTTGCCGTTTTTTGTCGCTTTTTTTTTTTTTCTAAAAAAAATTAAATAAAAAGTGATCAAAAAGTCATACACACCCCAGAATGGTATCAATAAAAACTTCAGATCGTCCCGCAAAAAATGAGCCCCCATACAGCTCTGTACACATAAATACCAAAAAGTTATAGGGGTCAAGATTTGACAAGGAAAGAAAAAAAAAAAAAAAGGGCAACTTTCTAATTATTTTATCACTATGAAAACGCAGGAAAAACTATACATATTAGGTATTGCCGGATTCGTACTGACTTGTAGAATGAAAGTAACGGATCAGTTTTAATGCACATCGAACGCTGTAAATAAGAAACCCGTAGAACTGTAGCGGAATAGCGTTTTCTTTGCAATTTCACCCGGTTTGGAATTTTTTTCCCGCTTCCCACTACACCATATACAATATTAAATGGTGGCGTTGGAAAGTACAACTTGTCCCGCAAAAAACAAGCCCTCATACAGCTATGTGAACAGAAAAATAAAAGAGTTATGGCTGTTTGAAGGCAGGGAGCGCAAAACGAAAATGCAGAACCGAAAAAAGCTCCGGGCGCGAAGGGGTTAAGGTACTGTTAACAGCTCATTTTGAGAAAAGGAGGTGACAGGTTCCCTTTAAGTCTCTCGAAGTCCAGGACTGGGAATGGAGGAGAAGTTGTGACTCATTGCCATATTTCTAGAGCTCCCCCGGAGCCTGGCAGGCACGGTCATGTCACTAAATCAATACCTAGGACATGCATTATGGGAAATTCTTAATCCCCTCAGGGAAGTATTTGTGGTCCTGCCACCTCCATGTGTGAAGCTTCTTTTCTGGAGGCTCTGACATGTCAGGTACGGTCACACTTGGCCTACTTTGTTGGGGCAGATTTGTCCTTCTGCATTATAAAGCATAAAATACACAGCATGAAGTGAGGCGCTGTGGAGAGCGTGTGCCTGTACCTTGGTTAGTGCGCCCCTCCAGTGGACCCTGTGGAGAACGTGTGCCCGTACCTTGGTTAGTGTGCCCCTCCAGACTGAGGACCCTGTGGAGAATGTGTTCCCGTGCCTTGGTTAGTGCGCCCCTCCGGACAGAGGACCCTGTGGAGAACGTGTGCCCGTACCCTCGTTAGTGTGCCCCTCCAGACAGAGGACCCTGTGGAGAATGTGTGCCCGTACCCTCGTTAGTGCGCCCCTCCAGACAGAGGACCTTGTGGAGAATGTGTGCCTGTACCCTCGTTAGTGCGCCCCTCCAGACAGAGGACCCTGCGGCAAATGTGTGCCCGTACCTTGGTTAGTGTGCCCCTCCAGACAGGACCCTGTGGAGAATGTGTGCCCCTCCAGACAGAGGACCCTGCGGTGAGGACCCTGTGGAGAATGTGTGCCCGTACCTTGGTTAGTGTGCCCCTCCAGACAGTGGACCCTGCGGTGAGGAGCCTGTGGAGAACATGTCCCGTACCCTCATTACTGCGCCCCTCCAGTGGGGACAGAGGACCCTGCAGAGAACGTGTGCCCGTACCTTGGTTAGTGCACCCCTCCAGAGGACCCTGCAGTGAGGATCCTGTGGAGAACGTCTGCCTGTACCCTCGTTAGTGCGCCCCTCCAGACAGAGGACCCTGTGGAGAACGTGTGCCTGTACCCCTTGTCGGTGCACCCCTCCGGATCGAGGACCCTGTGCAGAACGTGTGCCTGTACCCTCGTTAGTGCGCCCCTCCAGAGGACCCAGTGGAGAATGTGTGCCTGTACCCTCGTTAGTGCACACCTCTGGACAGAGGACCCTGTGGAGAACGTGTGCCCATGCCCTCGTCGGTGCACCCCTCCGGATAGCGGACCCTGTGGAGAACGTGTGCCCATGCCCTCGTCGGTGCACCCCTCCGGACAGAGGACCCTGTGGAGAACGTGTGCCCATGCCCTCGTCGGTGCACCCCTCCGGATAGCGGACCCTGTGGAGAACGTGTGCCCATGCCCTTGTCGGTGCACCCCTTCGGACAGAGGACCCTGTGGAGAATGTGTGCCTGTACCCTCATTAGTGCGCCCTTCCAGACAGAGGACCCTGTGGAGAATGTGTGCCCGTACCCTCGTCAGTGCACCCCGCCGGATAGAGGCCACTTTCCGTGTAGATCCCAGGGGCAGAGGGTCTGAGCCGATCTGTCGTCTTTGTTCATACACTGAACGCGGATCTCCAGCTTCTTTCCTACTTTGATCACATCTAATGAATCCAGAACAGGGCGACAGCGGGACACCCAGAAATGTGCACAAAATGATACATTTATTTATTGAAAGTTTTTTTTTTTTTGTTTTTTTCATCTTTTTCTACAAAAGGATTATTCTGGTTACTCGTATGTACACAGTACTGTGTTTTACTCCACAAACGTCTCCCGGGAAAACCCAGAAAATTCCAATAAAAATAAACCGCACACAAGCACAACAAAAAAAAAAAAAAAAATCAGAATAATAACTGAGAAGCCGGAGAAGTGAAGCCACCTCACAACATCACGTCTCCCCTGAGGAGATCTGCAGCAGCAAAAACAACTCTCCCCTTCCTGAAGTGGGGTGCAAACTGGATATTGGGGTTTAACCCTGGAGGTGGGGGCTGCCGGGTCTACTTCTACTGAATGTGTGACCTGACCATCGAGTAACATGGTGAGCCTCCTCATCGCCTCCTCCTGCCGCTGGGCTTCATCTCATTGTCAGACCTCAATGGTCCTACAGCCACTCCGCTCTCCTCATCTTTACCTGGGGAGAATTTAGGGCACAGGACATTCCCGTTCTGAAGAAGGTTTAGAGACCCCAAGAACAGCAACCAACGTAAAGGAATAAACTCAAAGGAAAAGCAAAGATCCCAGTCAGCTTCACCCCACAGACCCGCCATGAGGGTAAGACACCATCCATGTAATGACCACCGGGAGCCAAGTGTAAAGACCAGTGGCCAAGCAGATACTGCCGTGGAAAATGTGTGGGTCCTGCTGGATCAGGCTCTTCACACCTGATCCCCAGGTTGTCCCTGGGCTGCAATTCTGTTAATGACCTGAGTTTAACACATTCATAACCTGAAGTCCCCAACTAAAGGGCAATGAAGTTAGATGACCAGACATGACCCTAAACTGGGCAGAGTCCAGGGGCCCATGTCTACCAGAGAAGAACCCAGAGCTCCTTGTCCAGGGTTGTATCCTAAACCGCTGTAACTGCACTCCTATCATCCGGCTCCTGAAGGCCACATATCCAGTGACTTTCATCTACTCCACCACAAGGATGTCCACGAGTCTCCGTGGGGAGCTAATGAGCAAAGGGTCACTGCTCCAGGTACGAGAAGGACCCCGACATGTTGGCTCCTCCTCAAATAGCTGGAGGTCTGGCCGCTGCCCTCGGAGGTTGGGGGTTCACTCATCTGACAGTCTGTGCTCACACGTTGATCAAAACTGGAGCCAAGGAAATGCGCCGCCTGCGTCCTAGGCCACTCCGACTTCAGCTCTCATTTTTCAGAGGCTGCTCGGGCGGCTGGCTTCGGTGTTCTGCCTGTTTTCAGGAGGACATGGCTTCCGTCATCCCCCACTGACCTCGCCGTCTTAGGGCTCTCCAGAATTCTGGCTGAAAGAAGCCACGCAGCTTTACAACGTGGACATGGTTCGCCTGTCAAGCAGATCTAAAGGGGTTGTCTCATCTCACCATTAGTAAGGCTACATGACACTAAGCCCCGCCCACCAGGGGCCATGCTCTGCACTCCACTGCTTCTCCTCCATCTTAGAAACATCAGACAACCCCTTTAAGCCAGATTTTTGAACCGCGATTAAGGGCTCATGCACACAAACGTATTTTCTTTTCGTGTCTATTCAGTTTTTTTTCTTTTTTTTTTGTGCAACAATTCATTTCAAAGGATCCGCAAATTAATTGGAAGTTACTCCGTAGACATTCAGTTTCCATATGTCCGTAAATAGAACACGTCCTATTATTGTCTGCATTACGGACAAGGATCGGACTGTCCTTTTAGGGTCGGCTGTTTCGTAAATACGGTGGCGTGTATGAGCCAAAACACTGCAAGAACCATCGCAATCTGACTCCAGTGAAGGGGCAGAAAAGAAAGGGTTAAAGATGCACTGCCTTTATCCACTGTGCCCCTTAGGCCTCTCTTGGACAAGCGTGTCCGGTGCGGAAGTCACGGTCAGGCTGCGATTTCCCATTATAGACACTGCTGGTTTTATGATTTATAATACTGTGCGTCTCCCAGTCTGGCCTTCTACAGAATCATACCGACACAACGTCGTCTGTCTCTGCCTGGTCTTCTACAGAATCATACTGACACAAGGTAACGCCGTCTGTCTCTGCCTGGCCTTCTACAGAATCATACCGACGTAACGCCGTCTGTCTCTGCCTGGCCTTCTACAGAATCATACCGACGTAACGCCGTCTGTCTCTGCCCGGCCTTCTACAGAATCATACCGACATAACGTTGTCTGTCTCTGCCCGGCCTTCTACAGAATCATACCGACATAACGTTGTCTGTCTCTGCCCGGCCTTCTACAGAATCATACCGACGTAACGCCGTATGTCTCTGCCTGGTCTTCTACAGAATCATACCGACGTAACGTCGTCTGTCTATGCCTGGCCTTCTACAGAATCATACTGACACAAGGTAACGCCGTCTGTCTCTGCCCGGCCTTCTACAGAATCATACCGACATAACGCCGTCTGTCTCTGCCTGGTCTTATATAGAATCATACTGACATAACGCCGTCTGTCTCAGCCCGCGTCTTCTACAGAATCATACCGACACAACGCCGTCTGTCTCTGGCTGGTCTTCTACAGAATCATACCGACATAACGCCGTCTGTCTCTGCCTGGCCTTCTACAGAATCATACTGACACAAGGTAACGCCGTCTGTCTCAGCCCGGTCTTCTACAGAATCATACCGACATAACGCCGTCTGTCTCAGCCCGGTCTTCTACAGAATCATACCGATACAACGCC
Organism: Rhinella marina; assembly: GCA_900303285.1. Lineage (NCBI taxonomy): Eukaryota > Metazoa > Chordata > Amphibia > Anura > Bufonidae > Rhinella > Rhinella marina. The sequence continues at coordinate 64,420 of ONZH01006568.1, read as the reverse complement.
GTCTGTCTCAGCCCGGTCTTCTACAGAATCATACCGACATAACGCCGTCTGTCTCTGCCTGGCCTTCTACAGAATCATACTGACACAAGGTAACGCCGTCTGTCTCAGCCCGGTCTTCTACAGAATCATACCGACATAACGCCGTCTGTCTCAGCCCCGGTCTTCTACAGAATCATACCGATACAACGCCGTCTGTCTCAGCCCGGTCTTCTACAGAATCATACCGACACAACGCCGTCTGTCGCTGCCTGGCCTTCTACAGAAACATACTGACACAAGGTAACGCCGTCTGTCTCTGCCCGGTCTTCTACAGAATCATACCGACATAACGCCGTCTGTCTCAGCCCGGTCTTCTACAGAATCATACCGACATAACGCCGTCTGTCTCAGCCCGGTCTTCTACAGAATCATACCGACACAACGCCGTCTGTCGCTGCCTGGCCTTCTACAGAAACATACTGACACAAGGTAACGCCGTCTGTCTCTTCTACAGAATCATACTGACATAACGCCGTCTGTCTCAGCCCGGTCTTCTACAGAATCATACCGACATAACGCCGTCTGTCTCAGCCCGGTCTTCTACAGAATCATACCGACATAACGCCGTCTGTCTCAGCCCGGTCTTCTACAGAATCATACCGACACAACGCCGTCTGTCGCTGCCTGGCCTTCTACAGAAACATACTGACACAAGGTAACGCCGTCTGTCTCTTCTACAGAATCATACTGACATAACGCCGTCTGTCTCAGCCCGGTCTTCTACAGAATCATACCGACATAACGCCGTCTGTCTCAGCCCGGTCTTCTACAGAATCATACCGACATAACGCCGTCTGTCTCAGCCCGGTCTTCTACAGAATCATACTGACAACGCCGTCTGTCGCTGCCTGGCCTTCTACAGAAACATACTGACACAAGGTAACGCCGTCTGTCTCTGCCTGGTCTTCTACAGAATCATACCGACATAACGCCGTCTGTCTCAGCCCGGTCTTCTACAGAATCATACCGACATAACGCCGTCTGTCTCAGCCCGGTCTTCTACAGAATCATACTGACAACGCCGTCTGTCGCTGCCTGGCCTTCTACAGAAACATACTGACACAAGGTAACGCCGTCTGTCTCTGCCCGGTCTTCTACAGAAACATACCGACATAAGGCCAGCCAGAGACAGACGGCGTTACTTCTACAGAACTATACTAATATCATTACGGCAGAGACACTGAGTATTATAAATCAGTATAACGAGCAGTGTCCAGAACGGGAAATCACGCTCACAAACAGTTCCGCACAGGACACGCTCATCGGGCCGGATGATAACAGGGTCAGGAATCCACCTGGAGGATAGCAGAAAGTTGTGTGAAACGTGTGGGATACAAAAGGAAAATATTCAGGGAGCCGAGGAAGAGGCCGGAGCATCCAGATAGAACGCGTGCAACAGAACTAACAAGCGGAAACCAGGACTGGCACGTACAAACTCCGCCAAAGAAAACAGGATTTAGCTCTAGAAAAGCCAAAACCAAACCGAGGTAACAGAAGCTAAAGCATTTGGGAAGTGGACGAGGAGCGGGACATTCAGAAGTCAGCGACCAATCAGCATGAGCCAAGGAGCGGACACTGAACTATAGGACCTGGGAGAGACGGCGATCACCTGCTCGGCAGCCAGCGCACTGACATTCTGCATACGCTTCTCATCCCACTGATAGAACATAGGTTTGGTGATGTCACTTTTTAGGATGATGGATCTAGGTCACGTGACCTCAACGGTTTATCCAGCAAACAGTCCACGTCTTAATCCGATTGAAAATTTACAGGGAAAACTTAAAATGACTCCGGCTCCGCGCCCAGACTCCACGCTGCACATTTATCTGTAGAGAACTCGGCTCCACCAGAACTGACGTGGAGGAACGCTCTCGGTGCGAGGTCTCCTGAAGAACGCTCAGGCACCAGACAGGAGGGATCAGATCTGTGCCTGCACCACATACATCGGACCTCAGTCTACAACCATAGAGGACAGAACGACCCCAACCCCCAATATTAGAAATTCACTACAGCCCCAGGGACCTCAGCGGACGGAGAAAGCGTAGGGAGGAGTTTCCTCAACCACAGAGACCGGCAATGTACGTAAGATGGCGGGCGATACAGGACCCTGTGCTGCGGGAGGGGGGGTAAGATATCAGATATAGGCCATGTTCTCACACCAGCAGAGTCAGTGGAGAAATGTGCGCATACTTACCCCCGCAGCACGCCCCCTGATAGAAGCAGCCGCCCGTCCGGAGCGGGAGATGAAACTGTTCCGGCAGAACCCGGGAGATATGAGCTCCTAGAAATATGATGGGGGCACCAGGACCCGCGCTTCTAGGTGTGCACATCCCTGCACCCACTAGCATCGTGGCTGTACAGAGCGGCAACACGGCCACGTGCCGGAGGCGCAGAGGACGGACCTCGAAGGCAGCTCCCCCCAGGAGGACAGACATGGCGAGGCTGCTGGAAGAAGCTGACAGAGGACAGACCGCAGTGCCCGCAATTACAGGACACGTGATCAGAAAGGCTTCCAAATACTGACCGCTGCTAGAGAACTAAGGGTTAACCCGCTGGCACATTGCACTGGGTCTGGGCAGGAGAGGGTTAATGAGCACTGATTTGTTTTTGTTTTTCTTCCATTATAAAAAGCTGATAAAAATTATTGCCCCTCCCCCAGGTCACGGGCCGGACCCTGCGCCGCTACCCCCCAGGGTCACGGGCCGGTCCCTGCGCCGCTACCCCCCCAGGTCACGGGCCGGAAGGTCACCGTGCCCCTCCCCCCCTTACATAAATACTGAGGATTCAGAATTAGAAAAATAAAAGGATTTCTCTGGGTGGGGGCTCCCCTCCCCCACATAACAGTATCTGGGCGGGGCTCCCCTCCCCCACATAACAGTATATAGCGATCCTGTACTCCCGTCACATTCAGTGCAAAACGCCATCTCATCCCAGGGGCCACGCCAAGGTAGAGGGGGCTCCGGACCCCCAGAGCTGAGATCTTTGGGTGGGACGCGCACACGGACCCCGCGGGGAAGAAGATACGAAATAAAAGTGAAAAGGCATCGATAATAAATAAGTGGCGCAGTCCATGGCGCGGGGCACGCCCCCTCACTCGTTCTTGCTGTTGTGCGACGTCTCCAGGTTGACCACTTGGAGCTCGGTCAGGTTACTGCTGCCCGACTGCTGCCCGATGACCGCCATCTGGTGGACAAAGCAGAAACGACAGGTGAGAAGCAGCACCGCGCCGGAGGGGCCTCTAGGGGGCAGCACAAAGACCAACCTGGTGGAGCTGCACGGCTGAGACGGGAATCTGGACAGTGCCGGACGGCGCGGTGAGGAAAACCTGCTGCACTCCGCCTGCCGAGAAGAGGAGCGTCAGGAAGAGCACAGGCACGACCCCCCCTCCCTCCCCCGCATTCATTGGGACAGTACAGGCACGACCCCCCCTCCCCCGCATTCATTGGGACAGTACAGGCACGACCTCCCCTCCCCCACATTCATCAGCGCGGGGCTCCTTACCCTGATCCTGGGAGTGGGACACCTGCATCGGGGGCCCCGAGGAGAAGGCATTCAGCACTGCCAGGCTCCCGTCTGCCAAACCCTGAGTGGGAGCATACATGACGGCATGCGGGCTGGGGTACATCATGTGACCGCTGACGGTCGTGGGCACGGAGGAGGTCATGATAGCAGCAGGAAGGGTCACTAATGAGAGAGAGAGAGAGAGAGACGGTCAGTGGGCATCACACAGATGGGCGCCAGCACCCACACACCACTCACCTGTTCCACTCGATGACGTCTGCACCAGGTCGGAGCTGCTGTCACTGGACGGGGACGCCTGGGTGGCGGGGTGCACCTGGATGGCCTGCATCTGCTGAGCCACAGCGCCCCCTGCTGGAGAGGAGAGGACAGGTGAGGGGCGCCACCATCTGACAGCCGGCACCATGGGGGGCGGCCGAGCACTTACCAGACATCAGGGTGAAGCCGGTGGGCAGCTGCATGAGACCCCCCGAGCTCATGGCTCCGCCCTCAGTCTTCAGGATGGTTCCGTTGGCGCTGGTGACGGGGGCCAAGTAGTTGGTGATGGGGAAGGTGTGCCCGCTGGTGACCTGCATGGAGGTGGACGTGGTGGGCGCAGTCTGGATGCTGGAGGTGCCGGGAAGGCTGGACACGGTGAACGCCGGCTTCAGAGAGTCCTGTGGGGGAGGAGCAGAGAATAAGTATGTGCCCCCCACAGAGGAAAGGTGACTCAGAAAAGGTCCCGGGCCCTCAGTGCCCTCCACAGAGGAAAGGTGACTCAGAAAGGGTCCCGGGCCCTCAGTGCCCTCCACAGAGGAAAGGTGACTCAGAAAGGGTCCCGGGCCCTCAGTGCCCTCCACAGAGGAAAGGTGACTCAGAAAGGGTCCCGGGCCCTCAGTGCCCTCCACAGAGGAAAGGTGACTCAGAAAGGGTCCCGGGCCCTCAGTGCCCTCCACAGAGGAAAGGTGACTCAGAAAGGGCCCCGGGGCCCTCAGTGCCCCTCCACAGAGGAAAGGTGACTCAGAAAGGGCCCCGGGCCCTCAGTGCCCTCCACAGAGGACAAGGTGACTCAGAAAGGGTCCCGGGCCCTCAGTGCCCTCCACAGAGGAAAGGTGACTCAGAAAGGGCCCCGGGCCCTCAGTGCCCTCCACAGAGGAAAGGTGACTAGAAAGGGCCCGGGCCCTCAGTGCCCTCCACAGAGGAAAGGTGACTCGACTCAGAAAGGGCCCCGGGCCCTCAGTGCCCTCCACAGAGGAAAGGTGACTCAGAAAGGGTCCCGGGCCCTCAGTGCCCTCCACAGAGGAAAGGTGACTCAGAAAGGGTCCGGGCCCTCAGTGCCCTCCACAGAGGAAAGGTGACTCAGAAAGGGTCCCGGGCCCTCAGTGCCCTCCACAGAGGAAAGACACGGCCCCGGGCCCTCAGTGCCCCCCTCCACAGAGGAAAGACACGGCCCCGGGCCTCAGTGCCCCCCCAGGATCTGCAAGGAGCCACAGTGACTACAAGGGTCCAGAGACCCCCCCCTCCCCCATGGTACAGACGGGCCCCAGCACAGCCCCCACTCCCCACCTCCTGGTGATGACAGCTGCCAATGGGGTCTTTTGTCCTCGGTGTTGCGGCGCCCACCACAGCCGCCCGTCACATGACACATCAACACGCCAAGGTCACACGTCAACCACATGCTAAAAATATCAACACATGAGCAGCAGCAGAACCAGAGGAGCCGTGTGCACAGCAGCACAGAGTGTTACAGCAACAGCATCACACCTCATGGAGCTGTGGAGGATGGAGGTCATGTGACTACCAACTGACCAATCACATGACAGGACTGTGCACTGGGGGTGGAGCCACAACACAGCAGCGGCGGGCACAGCGACCGGTCCGGGGTAGGGGGGGGGATTCAGGGGCCCCAGCAGCGGGCACAGTGATTGGTCCAGGGCAGAAGCGGGCACAGCGATTAATTCGGGGCAGCAGCGGGCACAGTGATCGGTCAGTGGTAGTAGCAGCAGCAGCGGGCACAGTGATCGGTCAGTGGTAGTAGCAGCAGCGGGCACAGTGATCGGTCAGGGGGGCATCAGCAGTGGGCACAGTGATCGGTCAGGGGGGCAATCAGCAGCGGGCACAGTGATCGGTCAGTGGTAGTAGCAGCGGGCACAGTGATCGGTCAGTGGTAGTAGCAGCGGGCACAGTGATCGGTCAGTGGTAGTAGCAGCGGGCACAGTGATCGGTCAGTGGTAGTAGCAGCGGGCACAGTGATCGGTCAGTGGCAGTAGCAGCAGCAGCAGCGGGCACAGTGATCGGTCAGTGGTAGTAGCAGGCAGCGGGCACAGTGATTGGTCAGATGTAGTAGCAGCAGCGGGCACAGTGATTGGTCAGATGTAGTAGCAGCAGCGGGCACAGTGATTGGTCAGATGTAGTAGCAGCAGCGGGCACAGTGATTGGTCAGATGTAGTAGCAGCAGCGGGCACAGTGATCGGTCAGATGTAGTAGCAGCAGCGGGCACAGTGATCGGTCAGTGGTAGCAGCAGCAGCGGGCACAGTGATCGGTCAGTGGTAGTAGCAGCAGCGGGGCACAGTGATCGGTCAGTGGTAGTAGCAGCAGCGGGCACAGTGATCGGTCCCAGGCAGCAGCAGCGGGCACAGTGATCGGTCCCAGGCAGCAGCAGCGGGCACAGTGATCGGTCCCAGGCAGCAGCAGCGGGCACAGTGAACGGTCAGTGGTAGTAGCAGCAGCGGGCACAGTGATCGTCCCAGGCAGCAGCAGCGGGCACAGTGATCGGTCCCAGGCAGCAGCAGCGGGCACAGTGATCGGTCAGTGGTAGTAGTAGCAGCGGGCACAAACGTCCGGTCTGGGGCAGCAGCGGGCACAGTGATCAGTCAGGGGGGCAGCAGCAGCGAGCACAGTGATCGGCAGCGGGCAGTGATCGGCAGCGGGCAGCAGCGGGCACAGTGATCGGTCCCGGGCAGCAGCGCAAGGCAGCAGTGGTAGTAGCGGCCACAGTGATCGGTCAGTGGTAGTAGTAGCAGCAGCGGGCACAGTGATTGGTCAGTGGTAGTAGTAGCAGCAGCGGGCACAGTGATTGCAGTCAGAGATGTAAGTAGTAGCAGCAGCGGGCACAGTGATCGGTCAGATGTGTAGTAGCAGCAGCGGGCACAGTGATCGGTCAGATGTAGTAGCAGGCAGCAGGCACATGGTCAGGAGTAGGCACAGTGATCGGTCAGATGTAGTAGCAGCAGCGGGCACAGTGATCGGTCAGTGGTAGTAGCAGCAGCAGCGGCACAGTGATCGGTCAGTGGTAGTAGCAGCAGCAGCGGGCACAGTGATCGGTCAGTGGTAGTAGCAGCAGCAGCGGGCACAGTGATCGGTCAGTGGTAGTAGCAGCAAGGCAAGCCGGGGCAGCAGCAGCGGCACAGTGATCGGTCAGTGGTAGTAGCAGCAGCGGGCACAGTGATCGGTCAGTGGTAGTAGCAGCAGCGGGCACAGTGATCGGTCAGTGGTAGTAGCAGCAGCGGGCACAGTGATCGGTCAGTGGTAGTAGCAGCAGCGGGCACAGTGATCGGTCCCAGGCAGCAGCAGCGGGCACAGTGATCGGTCCCAGGCAGCAGCAGCGGGCACATTGATCGGTCAGTGGTAGTAGCAGCAGCGGCACAGTGATCGGTCCCAGGCAGCAGCGGGCACAGTGATCGGTCCCAGGCAGCAGCAGCGGGCACAGTGATCGGTCAGTGGTAGTAGTAGCAGCGGGCACAACGTCCGGTCTGGGGCAGCAGCGGGCACAGTGATCAGTCAGGGGGGCAGCAGCAGCGAGCACAGTGATCGGTCCCGGGCAGCAGCGGGCACAGTGATCGGCAGCGGGCACAGTGATCGGTCCCCGGGCAGCAGCGGGCACAGTGATCGGTCCCGGGCAGCAGCGGGCACAGTGATCGGTCCCGGGCAGCAGCGGGCACAGTGATCGGTCAGTGGTAGTAGTAGCAGCAGCGGGCACAGTGATCGGTCAGTGGTAGTAGTAGCAGCAGCGGGCACAGTGATCGGTCAGTGGGTAGCAGCAGCGGGCACAGTGATCGGTCAGTGGTAGCAGCAGCAGCGGGCACAGTGATCGGTCAGTGGTAGCAGCAGCAGCGGGCACAGTGATCGGTCAGTGTAGCAGCAGCAGCAGCGGGCACAGTGATCGGTCAGTGGTAGTAGCAGCAGCAGCAGCGGGCACAGTGATCGGTCAGTGGTAGCAGCAGCAGCAGCGGGCACAGTGATCGGGTCAGTGGTAGCAGCAGCAGCGGGCACAGTGATCGGTCAGTGGTAGCAGCAGCAGCAGCGGGCACAGTGATCGGTCAGTGGTAGCAGCAGCAGCAGCGGGCACAGTGATCGGTCAGTGGTAGCAGCAGCAGCAGCAGCGGGCACAGTGATCGGTCAGTGGTAGCAGCAGCAGCAGCAGCGGGCACAGTGATCGGTCAGTGGTAGCAGCAGCGGGCACAGTGATCGGTCAGTTGGTAGCAGCAGCAGCGGGCACAGTGATCGGTCAGTGGTAGTAGTAGCAGCAGCCGGCACAGTGATCGGTCAGTGGTAGTCAGCAGCAGCAGGCACAGTGATCGGTCAGTGGTAGCAGCAGCAGCAGCAGCAGCAGCGGGCCACAGTGATCGCGTCAGTGGTAGTAGTAGCAGCAGCAGCAGCGGGCACAGTGATCGGTCAGTGTAGTAGTAGCAGCAGCAGCGGGCACAGTGATCGGTCGGTCAGTGGTAGTAGCAGCAGCAGCGGGCACAGTGATCGGTCAGTGGTAGGCAGCAGCAGCGGCACAGTGATGGTCAGGCAGCAGCAGCGGGACAGTGATCGGTCCCAGGCAGCAGCAGCGGGCACAGTGATCGGTCCCAGGCAGCAGCAGCGGGCACAGTGAACGGTCAGTGGTAGTAGCAGCAGCGGGCACAGTGATCGGTCCCAGGCAGCAGCAGCGGCACAGTGATCGGTCCCAGGCAGCAGGGGGCCAGCAGCGGGCACAGTGATCGGTCAGGGTAGTAGTAGCAGCGGGCACAACGTCCGGTCTGGGGCAGCAGCGGGCACAGTGATCAGGTCAGGGGGCAGCAGCAGCGAGCACAGTGATCAGGCAGCGGGCAGTGATCGGCAGCGGGCACAGTGATCGGCGGCAGCAGCGGCAAGATCGGTCAGGGGTAGTAGAGCAGCAGGGGCACAGTGATCGGTCAGTGGGTAGTAGGTAGCAGCAGCGGGCACAGTGATTGGTCAGTGGTAGTAGTAGCAGCAGCGGGCACAGTGATTGGTCAGATGTAGTAGCAGCAGCGGGCACAGTGATCGCAGATAAACAGGACATTGTAGTAGCAGCAGCGGGCACAGTGATCGGTCAGATGTAGTAGCAGCAGCGGGCACAGTGATCGGTCAGATGTAGTAGCAGCAGCGGGCACAGTGATCGGTCAGTGGTAGTAGCCAGCAGCAGCGGGCACAGTGATCGGTCAGTGGTAGTAGCAGCAGCAGCGGGCACAGTGATCGGTCAGTGGTAGTAGCAGCAGCAGCCGGGCACAGTGATCGGTCAGTGGTCAGTAGCAGCAGCGGGCACAGTGATCGGTCAGTGGTAGTAGCAGCAGCGGGCACAGTGATCGGTCAGTGGTAGTAGCAGCAGCGGGCACAGTGATCGGTCAGTGGTAGTAGCAGCAGCGGGCACAGTGATCGGTCCCAGGCAGCAGCAGCGGGCACAGTGATCGGTCCCAGGCAGCAGCAGCGGGCACATTGATCGGTCAGTGTAGTAGTAGCAGCAGCGGCACAGTGATCGGTCCCAGGCAGCAGCGGGCACAGTGATCGGTCCCAGTGCAGCAGCAGCGGGGCACAGTGATCGGTCAGTGTAGTAAGTAGCAGCGGGGCACAACGTCCGGTCTGGGCGCAGCACGGGCACAGTGATCAGTCAGGGGGCAGCAGCAGCGAGCACAGTGATCCGGTCCCGGGCAGCAGCGGGCACAGTGATCGGCAGCGGGCAACAGTGATCGGTCCCGGGCAGCAGCGGGCACAGTTGATCGGGTCCCGGCAGCAGCGGGCACAGTGATCGGTCCCGGCAGCAGCGGCACAGTGATCGGTCAGTGGTAGTAGTAGCAGCAGCGGGCACAGTGATCGGTCAGTGGTAGTTAGTAGCAGCGCGGCACAGTGATCGGTCAGTGTAGTAGCAGCAGCGGGCACAGTGATCGGTCAGTGGTAGCAGCAGCAGCGGGCACAGTGATCGGTCAGTGGTAGCAGCAGCAGCGGGGCACAGTGAATCGGTCGTCAGTGTAGCAGCAGCAGCAGCGGGCACAGTGATCGGTCAGTGGTAGTAGCAAGCAGCAGCAGCGGGCACAGTGATCGGTCAGTGGTAGCAGCAGCAGCAGCGGGCACAGTGATCGGTCAGTGGGTAGCAGCAGCAGCGGGCACAGTGATCGGTCAAGTGGTAGCAGCAGCAGCAGCGGGCACAGTGATCGGTCAGTGGGTAGCAGCAGCAGCAGCGGGCACAGTGATCGGTCAGTGGTAGCAGCAGCAGCAGCAGCAGCAGCTGGGCACAGTGATCGGTCAGTGGTAGGTAGCAGCAGCAGCAGCGGGCACAGTGATCGGTCAGTGGTAGCAGCAGCAGCGGGCACAGTGATCGGGTCAGTGGTAGTAGCAGCAGCAGCGGGCACAGTGATCGGTCAGTGGTAGCAGCAGCAGCAGCGGGCACAGTGATCGGTCAGTGGTATAGCAGAGCGGGCAAGTGATCGTCAGGGTAGTAGTAGCAGCAGCGGGCACAGTGATCGGTCAGTGGTAGTAGCAGCAGCAGCGGGCACAGTGATCGGTCAGTGGTAGTAGCAGCAGCAGCGGGGCCACAGTGATCGGTCCAGTGGTAGTAGCAGCAGCAGCGGGCACAGTGATCGGTCAGTGGTAGTAGTAGCAGCAGCGGGCACAGTGATCGGTCAGTGGTAGTAGCAGGCAGCAGCGGGCACAGTGATCGGTCAGTGGTAGTAGCAGCAGCAGCGGGCACAGTGATCGGTCCCGGGCAGCAGCGGGCACAGTGATCGGTCAGTGGTAGTAGTAGCAGCAGCGGGCACAGTGATCGGTCAGTGGTAGTAGTAGCAGCAGCGGGCACAGTGATCGGTCCCGGGCAGCAGCGGGCACAGTGATCGGTCCCGGGCAGCAGCGGGCACAGTGATCGTCCCGGGCAGCAAGCAGGCACAGTGATCGGTCAGTGGCAGTAGCAGCAGCAGCGGGCACAGTGATCGGTCCCGGGCAGCAGCGTGCGGTGCTGGACCCTCCTGGCAGCTGACTGCCGGCTCAGGACCCTCCCCCTCCCATACACAGACAGCTGCGTCTTATAAGGAATGCGGGGGTCCTGCCAGCAGCGCGGAGCCGCTCCTTATAAGGCCACCGAGGAAGAATCACTATTTTATCAATGAGAAGTGAGAGCCGCAGCTGCCAGGAGGAGGGGGAGAGGAACACCTGTCCCTTGTCTGTCCTCAAACCAAGGGGGAGGGTGGCCGAAGCACTGCCGCCAAGTCAGGAGACCGCCGGGACTCCGCTGCCCCCCCACCCCCGTCAGGTTACTACAGGGGTTGTGTCTCCTGAACAGCCCCCGATCCCCCCTCCATAGGTGTGCCCCCGATCCCCCCTCCATAGGTGTGCCCCCGATCCCCCCTCCATAGGTGTGCCCCCCCGATCCCCCCCCCATAGGTGTGCCCCCCCCGATCCCCCCTCCATAGGTGTGCCCCCCCGAATCCCCCCCCCATAGGTGTGCCCCCCGATCCCCCCCCCATAGGTGTGCCCCCCGATCCCCCCCCCCCCATAGGTGTGCCCCCCCAGACCGCCCCCTGCAACAACTGTACTGGTCAATAAGTGGAAGCTGGACCAAGAGGACCAAATCCCACTGCCCTTTGGGGTGGATCCTGCTAGACTGTGCCTGTCAGCAGGATCCTCATCATTACACCCGGGACAAGCAATGTAATCAGCAGGATCCACCCCACCAGGCATTGTCCCGAATATTACAGGGAGGATCCTGCTGACAGGCATTGTGCCCCCGCCGAGGGGTAAACTCCTGAATGTACGACCGTCCTACTATTCAAACTCGGGAGCAGGGGCCCCACATTCTCCTGATCTGAGGGGGCCCCAGCAGTCAGACACCGACCCCCTGTCCTGCCTTTAACCCCTTCCTGACCACCTCATGTAAATTTAGCGGTCGTGTGAGCAGAGCGGGCTCTCGGGACTAATGTATGCGATCCCAGATGCTGCAGGTCACACGTATGTGATTGAGGTTATCCTTCAGTGTGCGGCAGCCTCTGTCCTCCTGAGTGATCCGAGGCCGCTGCACGTTAGTTCCTATGGGGCCTGGAAGTGTGAGGCTACGAGAGAAGCAGCGGCAGAGGCCCCGAGGGGAAAATATATCAGTGTAGAAAAACGGATCACAGCCCCATAATAAAAATACATCAACCGTAAACGTCACCGGCAAGTCAATCTGCACAGCGCCTCCTGCCGACCGGCCCGCAGACCAGACCGCCTCCTGCCGACCGGCCCGCAGACCAGACCGCGTCCTGCCGACCGGCCCGCAGACCAGACCGCGTCCTGCCGACCGGCCCGCAGACCAGACCGCGTCCTGCCGACCGGCCCGCAGACCAGACCGCGTCCTGCCGACCGGCCCGCAGACCAGACCGTGCTGGCACTGAACCACACAGATGAATTCTTGGCCAATCCAGAGCCGACCATCTCACCACGTGACCAGCAGATGCCACGTTTCCACCACATTACATATCAGCTTCCATCTGAATTCAGTTCCCCCTCCAACTCCTGAGGCTCACCTTGGTTTCTCCACTGCTATCAGACTCGGAGACTTGGTAGGTGAGGTCAGTCTCTTCGAAGCCAGTGGCACTCATGCGCTGGTCAGTGGAGGGGTCCGAGCGAGGGGGAGAGTCCGGAGAGTTCAGACAAGTCTGGATTAACGCTTTCCCCGTCTCACTGGTGATCATTGGCTGAAGTTTCCTTGTGGCGAAGGTGTAGACGTGTCCAGTCTCACTGGCCACCAGCAACAGGACCTGCGTCCCCGTCAACGTGGACAACTCGTATGCCTGCAGGGAGAAGCGAAGGGTTAATGATTGGGACAGCCCGAGGACTAGACCACCTCCCCAGGCTTCATGAAGAGCAGTGAAATGTCACACGGGCCTGGAAGCTCCCTGATGACATCACATACCATCCACAGACAGCATGCTGCAGGAGGGGGGCTCAGGATGTGCGGCTCCCCTCCCCCGCCCAGCTGTTATCACCTGAGCATCTGCTTCTCATCTCACTGAGGAGGGGGTGTCCTCACACCCCTGGAGACAGAACACAGACCCCCCAGCAGGAAGCACCAGGATGTCAGCTCCATCTTATGTGAGCGGTCATGACTCCCGGTCAGCGAGGAGTCTGAGGCCAGGGTCCTAGGGACCACCTTCTATAAAAACTCAAGCAGCCCTACTTGCCCCCTTCTCCTCTACCACCAATCACCGGCCTCTGCAGTGCACAGAACAGCAGACTGCGAGGGGGAGGTCAAGTATGGCGTCTACTGAACTCTGACAACCTCTTTAATATCTAATATAATAACTGATTCACGCAGAAGTTGTCACAGGAATTCTGGAAAGTGTGTGGGTACGTCTGTGGTCAGTGAGATTGGTCCTAGATGGTTGGTGGTGGTGGGTACGTCTGTGGTCAGTGAGATCGGTCGTGGATGGTTGGTGGTGGTGGGTACGTCTGTGGTCAGTGAGATCGGTCGTGGATGGTTGGTGGTGGTGGATACGTCTGTGGTCAGTGAGATCGGTCCTGGATGGTTGGTGGTGGTGAGTACGTCTGTGGTCAGTGAGATCGGTCCTGGATGGTTGATGGTGGTGAGTACGTCTGTGGTCAGTCCTGGATGGTAGGTGGTGGTGGGTACGTCTGTGGTCAGTGACATCGGTCGTGGGTACGTCTGTGGTCAGTGAGGTTGGTCCTGGATGGTTGGTGGTGGTGGTGTATACGTCTGTGGTGAGTGAGATCGGTCCTGGATGGTTGGTGGTGGTGGTGGGTACGTCTGTGGTCAGTCCTGGATGGTTGGTAGTGGTGAGTACATCTGTGGTCAGTGCCCCCTGTCTATATGGATGGGACATTACACCAGTTATGGTCATATGACATGGGCAATTATACCAAAGCAATTGGTGGTGGTGGGTACGTCTGTGGTCAGTGAGGTTGGTCCTGGATGGTTGGTGGTGGTGGGTACGTCTGTGGTCAGTGAGGTTGGTCCTGGATGGTTGGTGGTGGTGGGTACGTCTGTGGTCAGTGAGATCGGTCCTGGATGGTTGGTGGTGGTGGGTACGTCTGTGGTCAGTGAGGTTGGTCCTGGATGGTTGGTGGTGGTGGGTACGTCTGTGGTCAGTGAGATCGGTCCTGGATGGTTGGTGGTGGTGAGTACGTCTGTGGTCAGTGAGATCGGTCCTGGATGGTTGGTGGTGGTGGGTACGTCTGTGGTCAGTGAGATCGGTCCTGTATGGTTGGTGGTGGTGGGTACTTCTGTGGTCAGTGAGGTTGGTCCTGGATGGTTGGTGGTGGTGGGGTACTTCTGTGGTCAGTGAGGTTGGTCCTGGATGGTTGGTGGTGGTGGGTACTTCTGTGGTCAGTGAGGTTGGTCCTGGATGGTTGGTGGTGGTGGGTACTTCTGTGGTCAGTGAGATCGGTCCTGTATGGTTGGTGGTGGTGAGTACGTCTGTGGTCAGCGAGATCGGTTGTGGGTGGTTGGTGGTGGTGGGTACGTCTGTGGTCAGTGAGATCGGTCGTGGGTGGTTGGTGGTGGGTACGTCTGTGGTCAGTGAGGTCGGTCCTGGATGGTTGGTGGTGGTGGGTACGTCTGTGGTCAGTGAGGTCGGTCCTGGATGGTTGGTGGTGGTGAGTACATCTGTGGTCAGTGAGATCGGTCCTGGATGGTTGATGGTGGTGAGTACGTCTGTGGTCAGTGAGATCGGTCCTGGATGGTAGGTGGTGGTGAGTACGTCTGTGGTCAGTCCTGGATGGTAGGTGGTGGTGGGTACGTCTGTGGTCAGTGAGATCGGTCCTGGATGGTTGGTGGTGGTGAGTACGTCTGTGGTCAGTCCTGGATGGTAGGTGGTGGTGGGTACGTCTGTGGTCAGTCCTGGATGGTAGGTGGTGGTGGGTACGTCTGTGGTCAGTGAGATCGGTCCTGGATGGTTGGTGGTGGTGGTGGGTACGTCTGTGGTCAGTGAGGTCGGTCCTGGATGGTTGGTGGTGGTGGTGGGTACGTCTGTGGTCAGTGAGGTCGGTCCTGGATGGTTGGTGGTGGTGATACTTCTGTGGTCAGTGAGGTCGGTCCTGGATGGTTGGTGGTGGTGGATACTTCTGTGGTCAGTGAGGTCGGTCCTGGATGGTCGGTGGTGGTGGGTACGTCTGTGGTCAGTGAGATCGGTCCTGGATGGTTGGCGGTGGTGGGTACACCTGTTGGTCAGTGAGATCGGTCGTGGGTACGTCTGTGGTCAGTGCCCCCTGTCTATATGGATGGGACATTACACCAGTTATGGTCATATGACATGGGCAATTATACCAAAGCAATTGGTGGTGGTGGGTACGTCTGTGGTCAGTGAGGTTGGTCCTGGATGGTTGGTGGTGGTGGGTACGTCTGTGGTCAGTGAGATCGGTCCTGGATGGTTGGTGGTGGTGAGTACGTCTGTGGTCAGTCCTGGATGGTAGGTGGTGGTGGGTACGTCTGTGGTCAGTGAGATCGGTCGTGGGTGGTTGGTGGTGGTGGGTACGTCTGTGGTCAGTGAGGTCGGTCCTGGATGGTTGGTGGTGGTGAGTACATCTGTGGTCAGTGAGATCGGTCCTGGATGGTTGATGGTGGTGAGTACGTCTGTGGTCAGTGAGATCGGTCCTGGATGGTAGGTGGTGGTGAGTACGTCTGTGGTCAGTCCTGGATGGTAGGTGGTGGTGGGTACGTCTGTGGTCAGTCCTGGATGGTAGGTGGTGGTGGGTACGTCTGTGGTCAGTGAGGTCGGTCCTGGATGGTCGGTGGTGGTGGGTACGTCTGTGGTCAGTGAGATCGGTCCTGGATGGTTGGTGGTGGTGGGTACGTCTGTGGTCAGTGAGATCGGTCCTGGATGGTTGGTGGTGGTGGGTACGTCTGTGGTCAGTGAGGTCGGTCCTGGATGGTTGGTGGTGGAGAGTACGTCTGTGGTCAGTGAGATCGGTCCTGGATGGTTGGCGGTGGTGGGTACACCTGTGGTCAGTGAGATCGGTCGTGGGTACGTCTGTGGTCAGTGCCCCCTGTCTATATGGATGGGACATTACACCAGTTATGGTCATATGACATGGGCAATTATACCAAAGCAATTGGAGCAGCACCAACTCAGAGCGTTCTAATCCCCTCCACAGTCACGACCACAAGGATCCACATCATCCACTAGGTTGGGGCAACATGGAGCCCTCAGTAGTGTGACTGACCACCGAGCGGTCTAATCTTGTGCACTGCAGGTGTCAAGAGCACAGTCCTCATAAAACAGACATGTCCTCCATGTGCCCTGAGATGTCCCCACAAGATCAACACTGCGGTCATAGAGGACGAATAGATCCCCAAACCTCATCCCCTCCATCTCCCATCACCACTGGTCTTCATGACCCCTTCCACTCCTCCAGTCCTCCCTGGTCTCGTCCCCTTGACCCCCCACAGCCATACTCACCACCAGTCGTTCCCTCAGACCCAGCCTTCCTCCCCTTCTTCATACTGGTCTTCCTCCGGTCACCCCTTCTCCCCGGATCCTCCTCATTTCCCAATCTTCCTCCCCTGTACTCCCTGGTCTCCTTCACCTTCTTCATGGTGCCAGTCTTCCTCTCCCCACTTTTCTCCCAGAGTTCCCCCTTAGTCCCTGGTCCTCCAACCACCCCCAGGCCCTCACCTTCTTCATGACGCCCGTCTCTCCCCCCCCCCCCCCCCCCCGGGTCCCGGTCCTTCTTGCCCCCTCCCGGGTCCTTTCCCTAGGGTTCCCCCTTGGTCCCAGGTCCTCACCTTCTTCATCATGCCCGTCTTCCCCCCGGGTCCCGGTCCTTCTTGCCCCCTCCCGGGTCTTTTTCCCCTAGGGTTCCCCCTTGGTCCCAGGCCCTCACCTTCTTCATCATGCCGTCTTCCCCCCCTGGGTCCCGGTCCTTCTTGCCCCTCCCGGGTCTTTTCCCCTAGGGTTCCCCTTGGTCCCAGGCCCTCACCTTCTTCATCATGCCCATCTTCCCCCCCTGGGTCCGGTCCTTCTTGCCCCCTCCCGGGTCTTTTCCCCTAGGGTTCCCCCTTGGTCCCAGGCCCTCACCTTCTTCATGATGCCCGTCTTCCTCTCCCCGCTTTCCCCCCCAGTCCTCCTACCCTCTGGTTACCGATCCTCCTCCCCATGGGCCCCAGTCCCTTACAGTACCGCCCTGTGGCCCTCACCTTCTTCATGATGTCCGTCTTCCTCTCCCTGCTTTCCCCCCCAGTCCTCCTACCCTCTGGTTACCGATCCTCCTCCCCATGGGCCCCGGTCCCCCACAGTACCCCCTGGGGCCCTCACCTTCTTCATGATGCCGGTCTTCCTCTTGCTGAACGTCGTGTACCTCCGCAGCTTGTTATCGATGAACTCCATCTTGATCTTGACGCGGCCCCGGGTCTTCTTGCCGGGTTTGGCCCCGGACACACTACCGCTGGCCCCAGGATACCCTCCAGCGACAGCCCCGAGGGCCCCCGGCTCCGGGCCCCCGAGCTCCAGCTCTGTCAGGCTGCGCTTCACCCCCCGGGACACGGTCGGAGACTCGTCGTCCTCCCCGGAGTCGGAGGTGGCTTCACTACCGCTGCACCCGGCCCCGCCGCCGGGAGTCACCTCATAGCGGGGCAGCCCCTGCGGCCTCCCCCGGCCCGGAGAGCCTCCGTTCCCGGTCCTGCGAGGCAGCGCCATCCCGGGGTTCCGGCCTAGAGACGAACCGTTCCCCGGGGAGGCCCCGGCCTGGCTGGGAAGCATGTCCCGCTCACCGACTGCTGCGGCCGCTAGCAGTGCCCATCAATGCCCGGAAGACGCGGCGGCTCCTGACTGTCCCGGGCTCTGCGCTCTACTCCCGGCTTCCCCGCGAAACCGCGCCTCAGCCAATCACAACAGCGCTCCGACCAATGACAGCTGATCCATCCGCCGCGGCCGGGACTATTTCCCCTTCCACCACTGGGGCGGCTGCGGCGCATTGATCCCGCGCGCCACAGCAGAACTATTTTCAGCCATATAAAGCGATTCAATGTTTCCTTTTATGGAAAAGCCTTTCCTTATATGGTGAGTCACCGCTCGGCACGCTCATTGGCTGAACTCTGGGGAAAGCAAACTGCCTATTGGACTGTGGACGGAAGGAGGCGGGCGAATTGTTGCCGTGTGTGACGTCACGGAGTCATGAAACCTGCGAACGGCGGGACGACAAATGTCACAGGAGTCCAACCTGAAGGGAAATAACAACACCCGGCCTGAGTGACCCCCGGAACCTGCCCTCAACACCCGGCCTGAGTGACCCCCTGAACCTGTCCTCAACACCCGGCCTGAGTGACCCCCTGTACCTGCCCTGAACTGCTGGCCTGACTGACCACCTGAACCTGCCCTCAACACCCAGCCTCTGACCACCTGTACCTGCCCTCAACACCCAGCCTCTGACCACCTGAACCTGCCCTCAACACCCGGCCTGACTGACCCCCTGAACCTGCCCTCAACACCCGGCCTGACTGACCCCCGGAACCTGCCCTCAACACCCGGCCTGACTGACCCCCGGAACCTGCCCTCAACACCCAGCCTGACTGACCCCCTGAAACTTGTCCTCAACACCCGGCCTGAGTGACCCCCTGTACCTGCCCTGAACTGCTGGCCTGACTGACCACCTGAACCTGCCCTCAACACCCAGCCTCTGACCACCTGTACCTGCCCTCAACACCCAGCCTCTGACCACCTGTACCTGCCCTCAACACCCAGCCTCTGACCCCCCTGAACCTGCCCTCAACACCCAGCCTCTGACCACCTGTACCTGCCCTCAACACCCAGCCTCTGACCCCCCTGAACCTGCCCTCAACACCCAGCCTCTGACCCCCCTGAACCTGCCCTCAACACCCAGCCTCTGACCCCCCTGAACCTGCCCTCAACACCCAGCCTCTGACCCCCCTGAACCTGCCCTCAACACCCAGCCTCTGACCCCCCTGAACCTGCCCTCAACACCCAGCCTCTGACCCCCCCTGAACCTGCCCTCAACACCCAGCCTCTGACCACCTGAACCTGCCCTCAACACCCAGCCTCTGACCACCTGAACCTGCCCTCAACACCCGGCCTGACTGACCCCCTGAACCTGCCCTCAACACCCGGCCTCTGACCACCTGTAACTGCCCTCAACACCCAGCCTCTGACCCCCTGTACCTGCCCTGAACTGCTGGCCTGACTGACCACCTGAACCTGCCCTCAACACCCAGCCTCTGACCACCTGTACCTGCCCTCAACACCCGGCCTGACTGACCACCTGAACCTGCCCTCAACACCCGGACTGACTGACCCCCTGAACCTGCCCTCAACACCCAGCCTCTGACCACCTGTACCTGCCCTCAACACCCAGCCTCTGACCCCCTGAACTTGCCCTCAACACTCGGCCTGACTACCTGAATCTGCCCTCACAGCCCTACTGACTGACAACGTGAACCTGCCCTCACAGCCCTCCTGACCACCCGGTCTGACTGACCACCTAAACCCGCCCTAACAGCCTTCCCTCAATACTCGGCCTGATTGACCACCTGAACCTGTCCTCAACACCCAGACTGACTGACCACCTGAACTAGAGCTGGGCGATATGGCCAAAAAAAAATATATATTTTTATTTTTTTTTTAAATTTTGGACGATTCACAATTTAAATCTCGATTTTCTTATGTTAGTAAAAATATAAAAAATAAATAAAGCCCATTATGCCCCATCAGACCCCACATCAGCCCATTGTGTCCCATCAGACCCACATCAGCCCATTGTGCCCCATCAGACCCCATCAGCCCTTATGCCCATCAGACCCACATCAGCCCATTATGCCCATCAGACCCCACATCAGCCCATTGTGCCTCATCAGACCCCACATCAGCCCATTATGCCCATCAGACCCACATCAGCCATTATGCCCATCAGACCCACATCAGCCCATTATGCCCCATCAGACCCCACATCAGCCCATTGTGCCCCATCAGACCCCACATCAGCCCATTATGCCCCATCAGACCCCACATCAGCCCATTATGCCCCATCAGACCCCACATCAGCCCATTATGCCCCATCAGACCCCACATCAGCCCATTATGCCCCATCAGACCCCACATCAGCCCATTATGCCCCATCAGACCCCACATCAGCCCATTGTGCCTCATCAGACCCCACATCAGCCCATTATGCCCCATCAGACCCCACATCAGCCCATTATGCCCCATCAGACCTCACATCAGCCCATTATGCCTCATCAGACCCCACATCAGCCCATTATGCCCCATCAGACCTCAGATCAGTCCATTGTGCCCCATCAGACCCCACATCAGCCCATTATGCCCCATCAGACTCAGATCAGCCCCATTGTGCCCCATCAGACCCCACACGAGACCACAGTGCCCCATCAGACCTCAGATCAGCCCATTATGCCCCATCAGACCTCAGATCAGCTCATTGTGCCCATCAGACCTCAGATCAGCCCATTATGCCCCATCAGACCCCACATCAGCCCATTGTGCCCCATCAGACCCCACACGAGACCACAGTGCCCCATCAGACCTCAGATCAGCCCATTATGCCCCATCAGACCCCACACGAGACCATTGTGCCCCATCAGACCCCACATCAGCCCATTGTGCCCCATCAGACCCCACACGAGACCATTGTGCCCCATCAGACCTCAGAGCAGCCACGATCATAATAATAAAAAAAAAAATCTCTCACCTGTCCTGCGCCGCGGCTCCGCTCCATGTCCGGCGCCCCTGTACGCGGTCAGGACAGTGCAGCGCAGCCCCGGAAAAGAAGAGGAGCGCCGGACACCAGAGCAGAGCCACGGCGCAGGACAGGTGAGATTTTTTTTTTATTTTATATGTCGGGCGCCATTTTGCTCCATCAGACCTCAGATCAGCCCACTGTGCCCCATCAGACCTCAGATTAGCCCAAAGTGCCCCCTCCAGAATAAAATCGTGAGGCTTGCAATGGGCGAATTAATCAAATTAATTCGATTAATCGCCCTGCCCTAACCTGAACCTGCCCTCAACACCCAGACTGAGTGACCATCTGAACATGCTTTTAACACCTGGCCTAACTGACTACCTCAACCTTCCCTCGCAGCCCTCCTGACTGACCACCTGAGCTTTCCCTCAGCACGCGGCCTGACTGACCCCCTGAATCTGCCCTCAACACCCAGCCTGACTGACTACCTCTACCTTCTCTCAACACCTGGCCTGACTGACCACCCGAGCCTGCCCTCCACACCCAGCCTGACTGACGATCTGAACCTTTCCTCACAGCCCTCCTGACTGACCACCTGAACCTACCCTCACAGCCCTCCTGCCTTACCTCCTGAACCTGCCCTCAATACTGCGCCTGACTGATGTCCTGAACCTGTCCTCAACTCCCAGACTGATTGACCACCTGAACCTTCCCTTAACACCCAGACTTACTGGCCACGTGAACCTGCCCTCAACACCTGCCCGACTGAGCATTTGAGCCTTCCCACCCGGCCCGACTGACCACCTGAACCTTTTGCCAACACCTGGCCTGACTGGCCACATGAACCTGCCCTCTACACCCGAACTGACTGACACCCGAGCTTGTCCTCACAGTTATTAAAACCTGGCCTGACTGACCACTTGAACCAGCCCTCAACACCCCGCCTGACTAACCAACTGAACCTTCCCTCAACACCCAGACTTACTGGCCACGTGAACCTGCCCGATTGAGCATCTGAGCCTTCCCTCACAGCCCTCAACACTCGACCCGACTGACCACTGAACCTTCCCCCAACACCCGGCCTGACTGGCCACATGAACCTGCCCTCTACACATGAACTGACTGACCACCTGAGTTTGCCCTCACAGTTATTAACACCTGACTGACCACCTGAACCAGCCCTCAACACCCCGCCTGAGTGACCAACTGAACCTGCCCTCAACACCCGGCTTGACTCACCACCTGATCTTGCTCTCAACACCTGGACTGATTGACCACCTGTACCTGCCCTCATAACCTTTCCTGAATGACCACCTAAACCTGCCCTCTGCATCCACCCTGACTGACCACCTGAACCTTCCCTCAATACTCGGCCTGACTGATCTCCTGAACCTGCCCTCAACACCCAGACTGATTGACCACCTGAACCTGCCTCAAACACCCAGACTGACTGACCACTTAAACCTCCCCTTAACACCCAGACTGATTGACCACCTGAACCTGCCCTCAACACCCAAATTTACTGGCCACGTGAACCTGCCCTCAACACCTGCCTGACTGAGCACCTGAGCCTTCCCTCACAGGCATCAACATGTAGCCTGACTGACCTCCTGAACTTTCCCTCAACACCCGGCCTGACTTGATCACCTGAACCTGCCCATACCCGGACTTACTGGCCTCTTGGATTCTGCCCTCAACACCCGAACTGACTGACCACCTCCAACACTGCTCTACATACTGCACCACCTCCAACACTGCTCTCCATGACTGACCACCTCCAACACTGCTCTACATGACTGACCACCTCCAACACCGCTCTCCATGACTGACCACCTCCAACACCGCTCTACATGACTGAACACCTCCAACACTGCTCTCCATGACTGACTACCTCCAACACTGCTCTACATGACTGACCACCTCCAACACTGCTCTACATGACTGAACACCTCCAACACCGCTGTCCATGACTGACCACCTCCAACACTGCTCTACATGACTGACCACCTCCAGCACTGCTGTCCATGACTGACCACCTCCAACACTGCTCTACATGACTGAACACCTCCAACACCGCTGTCCATGACTGACCACCTCCAACACTGCTCTACATGACTGACCACCTCCAACACTGCTCTCCATGACTGACTACCTCCAACACTGCTCTACATGACTGACCACCTCCACCACTGCTCTACATGACTGAACACCTCCAACACCGCTGTCCATGACTGACCACCTCCTACACTGCTCTACATGACTGACCACCTCTAGCCATGCTGTCCATGACTGACCACCTCCAACACTGTTCTACATGACTGACCACCTCCAGCACTGCTCTACATGACTGACCACCTCCAACACTGCTGTCCATGACTGACCACCTTCAACACTGCTCTACATGACTGACCACCTCCAGCACTGCTGTCCATGACTGACCACCTCCAACACTGCTCTACATGACTGACCACCTCCAACACCGCTCTCCATGACTGGACCCACCTCCAACACCGCTCTACCACACCACAACCGAGTACCTCCAACACTGCTATCCATGACTGATTGCCTCCAACACTACACAGCACGACCAACCACCTCCAACATGACCAACCACCTCCAACATTTCACACCACAACCGACCACCTCCAACATTTCACACCAGGACAGACCACCACCAACACTGCTTACTGTACTATGATTGACCGCCTTCAACATTTCTCACCAGAACAGACCACCTCCAACACTGCTCCCATGACTGACAACCTCCAATATTTTAACCAATGACAGACCATCTCCAACACTGCTCACCATGACAGACCATCTCCAACACTGCTCACCATGACTGACCATCTACAATATTTCCCACCATGACAGATCACCTCCAACATTGCTCACCATGACTGACCACCTCCATCACTGCTCACCATGACTGACCACCTCCATCACTGCTCACCATGACTGACCACCTCCAAAATTTCACACCATGATTTACCACCTCCAAAATTTCACACCAGGAGAGACCACCGCCAGCATTGCTCTCCATGACCAACACCTCCAACACTGCTCTCCATGACTGACCACCTCAACACTGCACAGCATGACTGACCACCTCCAACATTTCCCACCAGGACAGACCACCTCCAACACTGCTCTCCATAACTGACAACCTCTAACACTGCACAGCGGGACCGACTACCTCCAACACTGCTCACCATGATTGACCACCTTCAACATTTCCCACCAGGACAGAACATCTCCAACACTGTTCACCATGACTGACCACCTCTAACATATCACACCATGATAGACCACCTCCAACGCTGGTCACCATGAATGACCACCTCCAACACTGCTAAACATGACTGACCACCTCCAACACTACTAAACATGACTGACCACCTCCAACACTGCTCACCATGACTGACCACCTCCAACACTGCTCACCATGACTGATCACCTCCAACATTTCCCACCAAGACAGACCACCTCCAACAATGCACACCATGACAGACCACCTCCAACACTGCTCAACATGACTGACCACCTCCAACACTACTAAACATGACTGACCACCTCCAACACTGCTCACCATGACTGACCACCTCCAACACTGCTCACCATGACTGATCACCTCCAACATTTCCCACCAAGACAGACCACCTCCAACAATGCACACCATGACAGACCACCTCCAACACTGCTCACCATGGCTGAACACTTTCAACATTTCACACCATGGCAGACCACTTCCCACACTGAACACCATGACTGACCACCCCCAGCATTGTTCACCATTTTACCACCTCCAACATTTCCCATCAGGAAAGACCACCACAATACTGCTTACCCTGACCTACCTCCTCCAACATTTCAGACTACAACAGATCACCTCAAACTCTACAAACCACAATCAACCACCTCCAACATTTCACACCACGACAGACTATCTCCAGCACTGATTACTGCACACCATGACCAATCACCTCCAACATTTCATTCCATTACCAATCACCTCCAACACTGCACTCCATGACCAACCAGCTCTGAAACCAAAAACCATGAGCAACCAAAATACCCTCTGTTCTCGGTTGTCCTGTCAGTGATTAAATCATCATTTTGTGTTTGCTTTGGAGGACGGTCCCCAGTGGAGCTGATTCATTTGACGCCCGAGGAACAAGCTCTTTGGATGTCATCATTGTTTACAACAGCAAAACTCTGAACAAACCCGAGAAGGGAGAAAAGTGGCCTTTAAATGAACTCGTCAAAGTCCTGGTCTCCCCCAAAAAGGCCAGCACAGGCCTCAATGACAGCAAGGTGACTACAAAATATATAATCTTTTTTTTTAGAGAGATCAGTGGTATAATAATCTGCAGAATATATCTCTATGTATCTGTCAGGAGGTAGAGAGGACAGAGCAATGTTCTGCAGATCTCTAGAGAGGTCAGTGGTGTAATAATCTGCTGAACACAGAGTTAGTTATGATTCATTTATGACCAATATTTACTGCTAATTACTTGTAGATTAAGGTTTCCTATTATGGATCCCAAGGAAAACAACTCCTCGGCAGCTCCTTGTTGTACTTAACAAATGTTGGTGAGTATAGTTATAATGGATGATGTTGGCATGGGGTCTGGTCATTATGGAAGTTGTCGGTGTGGGGTCTGGTCAGTATGGATGATGTAGGTGTGGGGTCTGGTCACTATGGATGATGTTGGTGTGTGGTCTGGTCACTATGGAAGTTGTCGGTGTGGGGTCTGGTCAGTATGGAAGTTGTCGGTGTGGGGTCTGGTCAGTATGGAAGTTGTCGGTGTGGGGTCTGGTCAGTATGGATGATGTAGGTGTGGGGTCTGGTCACTATGGATGATGTTGGTGTGTGGTCTGGTCACTATGGAAGTTGTCGGTGTGGGGTCTGGTCAGTATGGAAGTTGTCGGTGTGGGGTCTGGTCAGTATGGAAGTTGTCGGTGTGGGGTCTGGTCAGTATGGAAGTTGTCGGTGTGGGGTCTGGTCACTATGGATGTTGTCGGTGTGGGGTCTGGTCACTATGGATGATGTTGGTGTGGGGTCTGGTCACTATGGAGGATGGTGTGGGGTCTGGTCAGTATGGATGAGGCTGTTGTGGGGTCTAGTCACTATGGATGATGATGGTGTGGGGTCTGGTCACTATTAATGATGATGGTGTGGGGTCTGGTCACTATGGATGGTGGTGTTGGGTCTGGTCACTCTGGAGGATGTTACTGTGGGGTTTGGTCACTATGGATGGTGGTGTGGGGTCTGGTCACTCTGGATGATGTTACTGTGGGGTCTGGTCACTATTAATGATGATAGTGTGGGGTCTGGTCACTATGGATGGTGGTGTTGGGTCTGGTCACTCTGGAGGATGTTACTGTGGGGTCTGGTCACTTTGGATGATGGTGTGTGGTCTGGTCACTATGGAAGATACTGTTATAGGGTCTGTTCACTATGGGTGATGCTGTTGTGGGGTTTGGTCACTATGGATGATGTTGGCATAGCATCTGGTCACTATAAATAATGTTGGTGTGGGATCTGGTCACTCTGGATGATGCTGTTGTGGGGTCTGGTCACTAAGGATGATATTGCCATAGCTTCTGGTCACTATAAATGATGTTGGTGTGGGGCCTAATCAATGTGGATGATGCTTTGGGTGGGGTCTGATTAATGTGGATGATGCTTTGGGTGGGGTCTGATCAATGTGGATGATGCTTTGGGTGGGGTCTGATCAATGTGGGTGATGATTTGGCTGGGTCATGGGTGATGACAGTGCTATGGTATGACTTGGTTCCTTCATATGATCCATGTTCTCAGCTATCTCCCTGGATGTGGATGTCTTTCGCTCTGGAACGGTGATGCGTGGAATCAGAGGGAAGGTAACGTGTGTCCTCCTTCTCATACTTACATGCAATCAATATACTTTACAATGTCTGACCATCTTCTGCCATCATTATGTAGGACACTTGGTCTTGGGGACGTGGTGGGAAGGGCGCCATTTTGCTGGTGAACTGTGACAGGGATCGCAACCAAAACAGTGTTCCCGACAATAAAGATCCTGGGCCACCCAACTCTTCTGGTACTGACCATGCATATTGAATTTACTACTGTCTTTTAATATGATGACAGCCCACTGCTCCATGTGGGGTCTAATACATGTTTTTCTCACAGATATCAAGGACATGTCTCCCATGATCCTGACCGCTGAAGGACCTGTTGAGATCTTTGATGATTACAAAGTGATCCTGAAGATCTCGTCATCTGATGCCAACAGACTTCAAGTCTATCAAAAGAGAAGTATGTATCTGTACGATGAGGGGAATAACTGTATGGAAATGCCTCCTGTGGCCCAAAGCTGGCCAGACACATTGTATAAATGCTGGCCCATCCCAAAAGGTAGAAAATGATCGGGCTGTTGGATTTTAATATGCCCAATCCTGATGTTTGTGGGAAGATAAGTCAGAAGAGTCTGGAAAGGGCTTTTTCCCCCTTTCCCTATTATGGACACATGGTGCTTGGCCAAGAGCTACATCTAGAAGCAGACACCTTCACCACCTCTTAATCCTGGTCCATTTTCTTGAGGGTCTTTAGTCCCTCCAAGGGGCAGAGAGCTGGTGATATCTCAGGATCTTTCTTTCAGGGTATCAGTATGCCAATGTCTTGGGGAAGAGCAAGCTCTCCTACGTGGTCAATAGAGACAACCTGGATGAGATCCCTTTCTACGTGGAGGGTCTTGAGTTCCCTGATGTTGACTTCTCCGGTCTGGTTTATATAGACCTTGTATTTCAGAAGAACAGTGATGGGGTAAGTGATGGGATTAAAAGAAGGTTAGCAGTAACCATGACTAAGGTCGGGTGATCAAAGACCTGGATGTCCATATTGGATATTTGGTGGAGAGTCCTGGCCATTTCCCTCTTGCCTCTTTTTTCTAACGTTTCAATGACTATAAAGAGACCTGACTTGGTTCCGCTCTCCTCAGGCCCAGCTCTATTGCACAGAGGGCATTACTATTCAGTCCCCCCCATCCTTTTATCAAAACGTATGTTGACCATGTTTCCAGTGACAATCATCGTAAAGCTAATGCAGCTGAGGAGCCATATTTACCCCCACTGCCACCCTTTAAATAGTATTGGGCCTATAGCTCTGTATACTGATTTTAGCTTCTGAATGTTGTGTATAGATCTGTATACTTTTTGTAGCTCCTGTATATTTTCTAGATTTGTATGTGTGTAGCTACTGTATATGGTCTGTACCTCCTGTATACTGTCTTTAGCTACTGTATATGGTCTGTAGCTCTGTATACTGTCTGTACCTCCTGTATACTCTCTATAGCTCTGTATACTGTCTGTACCTCCTGTATACTGTCTATAGCTCTCTATACTGTCTGTAGCCCTGTATACTGTCTATAGCTCTGTATACTGTCTGTACCTCCTGTATACTGTCTGTAGCTCCTGTATACTGTCTATAGCTCCTGTATACTGTCTGTAGCTCTCTATACTGTCTGTAGCCCCTGTATACTGTCTATAGCTCTGTATACTGTCTGTACCTCCTGTATACTGTCTATAGCTCTCTATACTGTCTGTAGCCCCTGTATACTGTCTATAGCTCTGTATACTGTCTGTAGCTCCTGTATACTGTCTGTAGCTCCTGTATACTGTCTATAGCTCCTGTATACTGTCTGTAGCTCCTCTATACTGTCTGTAGCTCTGTATACTGTCTGTAGCTCCTCTGTACTGTCTGTAGCTCTGTATACTGTCTATAGCTCCTGTACACTGTCTGTACCTCCTGTATACTGTCTGTAGCTCCTCTATACTCTCTATAGCTCTGTATACTGTCTGTACCTCCTGTATACTGTCTGTAGCTCTGTATACTATCTGTACCTCCTGTATACTGTCTATACCTCCTGTATACTGTCTGTAGCTCCTCTATACTGTCTATAGCTCTATATACTGTCTGTACCTCCTGTATACTGTCTGTAGCTCTGTATACTGTCTGTAGCTCCTGTATATTGTATATAGCTCTCTATACTGTCTGTAGCCTCTGTATGCTGTCTATAGCTCTGTATACTGTCTGTAGCTCCTGTATGCCATCTGTAACTCCTGTATACTGTCTGTAGCTCCTGTATACTGTCTGTAGCATATGTCTAGTGTCTATAACTGCTGTATACTGTCTGTAGCCCCTGTATACTATCTGTAGCTCCTGTATACCGTCTGTAGCCCCTGTATACTATCTGTAGCTCCTGTATACTGTCTGTAGCTCTGTAGCTCCTGTATACTGCCTGTAGCACATGTCTAGTGTCTATAACTGCTGTATACTGTCTGTAGCCCCTGTATACTATCTGTAGCTCCTGTATACTGTCTGTAGCCCCTGTATACTGTCTGTAGCTCCTGTATACTGTCTGTAGCCCCTGTATACTATCTGTAGCTCCTGTATACTGTCTATAGCTCCTGTATAGTGTCTATAACTGCTGTATACTGTCTGTAGCTCCTGTATAGTGTCTGTAGCTCCTGTATGCCATCTGTAACTCCTGTATACTGTCTATAGCTCCTGTATACCATCTGTACCTCATGTATAGTGTCTGTAGTTCCTGTATACTGTCTGTAGCCCCTGTATACTATCTGTAGCTCCTGTATACTGTCTATAGCTCCTGTATAGTGTCTATAACTGCTGTATACTGTCTGTAGCTCCTGTATAGTGTCTGTAGCTCCTGTATGCCATCTGTAACTCCTGTATACTGTCTATAGCTCCTGTATACCATCTGTACCTCATGTATAGTGTCTGTAGTTCCTGTATACTGTCTGTAGCACATGTCTAGTGTCTATAACTGCTGTATACTGTCTGTAGCCCCTGTATACTATCTGTAGCTCCTGTATACTGGTGCTTGTGGGCAGCTCTGTGATATAAATAATTGACTGTGTGAAGGTTTAATGTTTGGCAGCTGTCAGTCAAGTGACCAATCCCTGCTCCTGCGCCCACCGCAGATTCTTTTTCAGTTCATTGCTCTATATCATTTGCATATTGATAAGTTTGTGCCCCCCTCCCTCATTAGAGCAAGATCTTCGCAGAGAGGGTGGTCTTCAGAGTGGCTCCATGGATCATGACCCCAAACACCCAGAAGCCCCATGAGGTCTTTGTCTGCAAGTAAGTGCTCTGACCCCCTGTCCATGTGACAATCCCACACACCTTTCACCATAAAATACAGGTAAAGGTGCCGAAACCCCCATGAATGAAGCACACATCTCTCTCTGTTACAATGTATCAGTGCAGGTAAAATGTATCAATCCGATTGTTTACATCACAGAGGATACAGTCTGGACTGGATACAATTGTAACAGACCTTCCGAGAAGTATGGGGTCTGCACAGGTTTTTTTGTTTCAGTGTTTCCATTCACTGACAACAAGCAGAAAACATGAAAACGGTGATGAATTGAGACACATAATGTACAATAAAGTTGCAGAACTGTTTGTTATACAGTACAGTGACTGAGCAGTCCAGTACGTGGACCGGCATGCTGCTCTAGGTGGCACCTGCACTCAGGGGTGCACCTCCTATGAGGCCAGGTGAGGCGATTGCCTCAGGCAGCGAAACCTAGAGACAAGTGGGAGCGATGGCAGGGCCATGGGAAATGAGAGCTTCCATTGTGGAAGGGCTCATCTCTCTATAGTCAACTGTATCATGGTATCCCTTTAACAGAGCTGAAGGGGGCGCCATATCAATTTTAGCCTCAGGCAGCAGAAAGGCTAGGTGCACCGGTGTAGCAGGTGCTGACGTCACGCCCTTCAAGGACTTCTCCAGAAACCTGATCTGATGAATAAATAATTCATGAGAGGACGGGAGGGAGGAAGAAAAGAGGCGAAACGGCCAACAGGCTGCAATCTGTGTCCTATTTAGCGGAATCCCGCCCATATGCATGTGATATAGATATATATATATATATTCAATGGTGGAGTGATTCATTAACTGGGATCACTGCCAAGTACTAAAGAACCCACACACCTTTAAAGACTGAGAGAGAACCCGCACCCATCTGTTGGTACATGCCAATTCCTCCACCCCAGCCATTGTGTGAATGGGGCCTGGTACATGACTGCCCACCCCACAATCCATCAGATCAGGACAGGAGAGACTTGCACTGCCATTGTGTTCTGTCCACACCTACACTGATGTATTGCAGCAAACCCATACCTCCCAAGTGTCCCTCTTTGGGAGGGACAGTCCCTCTTTTTGACCCAAGTGCCTCTGTCCCTCTTTGCTCCTTAAATGTCCCTCTTTTTGACCTGGAGAATTAATGCATAAATGTGCATTAATAAATTTACTAAATTGCTCCTTACTAAACTATCTGTATGGATTCTACCTGTATATTAGACTAGAACTTCATTATCTGGTTCAATTTTGACCTTAAAATATCTATAATCTGATGATTTATAAGCTTATATTTAAATGGACATTGAATTGCAATAAAAATATTGCCGCAGGGGCTCCAGTAGTTATGCTTTGGGCGGAGTTAGAGGCGTGGTCTAGTATGAAAAATACTGCCGTAATGTGCACTGCACACATTGTCCCTCTTTGCAATTTTTAAAAGTTGGGAGGTATGGCAAACCCTCAGCAGGACTAGGTCAGGAGGGGTTTTCAGCCCTGTTTCTAGTCACTGACAGCAAGCAGAGGCCATGATTTGATAAAGTTACTGCACATCCCATTACCCAATGATGAAGCTGTAGTCACATAAGACTGGTCCTTTCTAACTGTATACGGGGGTATTGCTGGCTTTTCACCCCTGACCATTGCTTCCTTATTTTCCAGTATAAAAACCAATACAGAGTTTGTAAAACAGATATCAGACTTTGTGGAGAAGGCGCGGTGCCCCCTCAAAATGGTGACGTATAGTGAGAACCAGGGAGACCAGTGGATGCAGGTGAGGAATACAACATATAGGGGGGAATGCACTGGGGGTAGGAGCTTATAATCAACAACGGCACAAAGACAATTCATGATTGGGGGGTGTAGGGCTTCATGGTTATCTGAGACATTATCACATATGATAGGCTTAGATACAGCAGTTCTGCAGACAGTGTCACACATGATAGGCTTAGATACAGCAGTTCTGCAGACAGTATCACACATGATAGGCTTAGATACAGCAGTTCTGCAGACAGTATCGCACTATACGCTTAGACACAGAAGCTCGAAAGCACTATATCACATAATACAGTGGCTCAGCAGACATTATCACACATGATAAGCTTATATACAGACATACAGCAGCACAGTATCACACATGGTAGGCTTATATACAGCAGCTCAGAGTATTACACACAATAAAGCTTAGATACAGCAGATCAGCATGTATGAATTAGATACAGCAACTCAGCAATACAGTATCACACATATGATAGAATTAGATACCGCAGCTCAACAGACAGTCCAGTGCATGACAGGGTTAGATACAGCCGCTTGACAGACAGTATAACACATGATAGGATTAGATACAGCCGCTCAGCAGACAGTATCACACATGATAGGATTAGATACAGCATCTCAATAGATAGTATCACACAATGGGATTAGATACAGCATCTCAGCAGACAGTATCACACATTAGGATTAGATACAGCATCTCAGCAGACAGAATCACATATCATAGGATTAGATACAGCATCTCAGTAGACCGTATTACATGATAGGATTAGATACAGCATCTTAGCAGACAGTATCACACATGATAGGATTAGATACAGAATCTCAGCAGACAATATCACACATGACAGGATAAGATACAGCATCTCAGCAGACAGTATCACACATGATAGGATTAGATACAGAATCTCAGCAGACAATATCACACATGATAGGATTAGATACAGCATCTTAGCAGACAGTATTACACAATAGGATTAGATACAGCATCTCAGTAGACAGTATCACACAATAGGATTAGATACAGCATCTCAGCAGACAGTATCACACATGATAGGATTAGATACAGAATCTCAGCAGACAATATCACACATGACAGGATAAGATACAGCATACTTCTCTCAGCACTACAGTCGCCAGTACTGTATAATGACTTGGTCGCTGTGTTGCAGGATGAGATGGAATTCGGATACACAGAAGCTCCTCACAAGCAGTTTCCAGTCGTCTTGGATTCACCAAGAAACCGAGGCCTGAAGAATTTTCCGATCTCAGAAGTTCTGGTTGGTTGTTGATATGTTCATCTTCAGGGTATAAGATGAAAGGTTTGATCTGTAGAACGTATCCCCTGTCACCAGGTCACTGCCTCCCACAAGATCAGCACACTCCTCTCCTGAAACACTCTGTGCTGCTGGGGACCCTGCTCCTGTTTGGTCAGTCATTTCTTTGGTTAATTCTGGTTTTAATCAGAATTTTTCCTCAGGGGCCGGACTTTGGATACGTGACACGGGAGCCGGATGACATCAGCACGGTGAACACACTAGATTCCTTTGGAAACCTGGAAGTCAGTCCTCCTGTTGTCGTACAGGGGAAAAATTACCCGCTGGGGAGGATTCTTATTGGAGATGGTTTGTCCAGGTGGGCTTACACTCCACATGACGGCAGCAGAGAACTGTCCTCATCCTGTCATGTGTGATACAGTCTGCTGAGCCACTGTATCTAATCCTATCATGTGTGATACTGTTTGCTGAGCTGTGTATCTAATTGTATCATGTGTGATACTGTCTGCTGAGTGACTTTATCTAAGCTTATTATGTATGATACTGCCTTCTGAGTTGCTGTATCTAAGCTTATCACGTGTGATACTGTCTCATTGGTTGTGTATCTTAGGCTACTTTCACACTAGCGTTTTAAAATTCCGGTATTGAGTTCCGTCATAGGGGCTCAATACCGGAATAAAACGCTTCAGTTTTGTCCCCATTCATTGTCAAAGCCAAGTGATACTTTCTGCAGAGCTTCTGTATCTAAGAACCGCATTACCCCCCCCCCCATCATATCATCGTCCATGTTACAGTCAGTGTGATACATGCCGATGTGACGAACACTGTCTATATTATTGTATGACTATATACTATCATTATAGGTCTATAAATTCCGTTGATGGGCAGGTTTATGTTTTCCTTCTTTGTTTTACCAGTCAATAAAGATCTATATGGTCATTATTTCATGAATAACGCAGCAGTGATCAGCGGCGCCTCCTCCCAGCTGTCACACCATGTAAAACTAGTGACAGGAGAACAGAGGCAGCAGTAATCCAAATTCTGTATCAGACACTTGTCCCCATTATGGGAGATTTATCAAAACTGGGGTAAAGGAAAACTAGTGTGGTTGCCCATAGCAACCAGAGTCCACCTTTTATTTTCCAAAAAAAGCTCTGAAAAATAAAAGGTGGTATCTGATTGGTTGCTATGGTTGATTAAGCCAGGCACCCATAGCAACCAATCACATTCCACCTTTCATTTTCCAAAGGAGCTCTGAAAAATGAAAGGTGGAATCTGACTGGTTGCTTTACTATAGGTGACTAAACCAGGTATCCACAGCAACCAATCACATTCTACCTTTCATTTTCCAAAGGAGCTCTGAAAAATGAAAGATGGAATGTGATTGGTTGCTATGGGCAACTAAGCCAGTTTTCCTTTACACCAGCGTGTTTTGGGCCCCTGCAGGCACCAGGGCCCGGTGTAACTGTTCCCTATGCACTGTTATCTGCAGGGACAACATGCGGATGAATAAAGTGCTCAGAGACTTCCTCCACGCTCAGCAGGTTCAGGCCCCAGTCTACCTGTACTCCACCTGGCTCTACGTCGCCCACATCGACGAGTTCATGAGTTTTGTCCCGGCGCTGAATAAGAAGGGATTTCGGCTGCTGTTGGCGAGTCCTCGGGCCTGCCTAGAGTTCTTTCAACAGAAGCAGAAAGAAGGACACGGGAAAGCTGTTATGTTTGAAGGTGGGTACAGCACCGTCATGTAAGTTGAGGTCTAAGTGGCAATAGATTACAGTTCGGTAAAGGGGGCGGAGCTGTGGCAACTCCATTATTTAATTTACTGCATAAGATGGGGATGGTGTGTTCTGATAGGATGATATTTGCATCTTTCAGGCCTGAAAAGCAAAAAATATACCATCGACGAGATCTTGTCAGACAAAGACCTGAAGCAGTCATCAGCGAGTTGTCAGGTAATGGAGGAGCATCCAGCATTTGTCAGGGACCTGTCTGACAACTGAGGTTCACATAGGGTTGTTGAACTTACCACCTACTATTTTGTATCCTACAGGAGAACATTGACCTGAACAGGAAGATCATGAAGAAGGAGCTGGGTCTTTCTGAAGAAGACATCATAGACATCCCCATCCTCTACACGACTGACTCTAAACAGGAGTCTGCAGAGTCCTTCTTCCCCAACATGGTGAGACACAAGAGTCTAAAGGTCTCAATAAATTAGTATATCATCAAAAAGTTAATTTATTTCAGTAATTACATTCAAAAAGTTAAACTCATATATTCTATAGATTCATTCCACACAGAGGGATCTATTTCTTGCATTTATTCATTTTAATGATTATGGTTTACTGCTAATGAAATCCCAAAAGTCAGGATCTCAGAAAATTAGAATTTTATAAAAAAGTTCAATCTTTAGACTCATGGTGTCACACTGTAATCAGCACAAAACACCTGCGAAGGCTTCCCAAGTCTTTAAAGGGGTTGTCCGAGTTATGAAAAAAAAAAATAGTACTTTAAATCTGATGGGCAGCAATATATAACTAAGTTAAGCAAGTTTTAGGCAAAAAAAAAATCTATATTTTCTCATTTCCCTGGTTCTCTTCTGGTCTTTGTTTACCTGCAATAATAACAATCTCTGCCCCTCCCCCTGCTCTGCAAAGGCAGTGAATACAAGTGCTGAGTGAAATGTCTGCTGGAATACTCAGCAGCATGTTGTATGTGTAGGACTACAAGACCCAGCTGTACATTGACACTGCTGATACACACAGGGTCTTCCCCCTACCTGTACTTGTACTTTGCATCTCCTCCAGATCAGCTCCAGTGTCAGCTTTGTGTCTGTAGGGTGAGGAGAGCAGATCCTGTGTCTCTTTACATCTGCAGCTGCTGTTGTAAAGCCTTCAGTGTGTTCTGGCTGAAGGGGTTAATGTTTTATCTGAAAGAATCCAGGGAGAGAGCAGATAGCAGGAGCCCGGCAGAGCAGGGGGGGCGTGGCCAGCACAGTGACGTTTCGTGTACAGGTTATTTGATCTCTGAGGCTTGTGCACAAATACAAGATTAGCAGGGAGGCAAGCTGACATCACAGGTCATGCAGGGGCGTAGCTATAGGGGGTGCAGAGGTAGCAGTCGCTACCGGGCCCAGGAGCCTGAGGGGGCCCAAAGACCCTTGTGCCACATAAGAAGACACACAAAGCACTGAGGGAAGGGGGCCCAAGCTCAACTCTTGCACCAGGGCCCATGAGCCTTTAGCTACGCCCCTGAGGTCATGTGACCCTCATTGAAACCTGAGAAACCAGCAGCTTTAGAACCAGAAAGTGTATGGAAAAGCTGTTGCATTTGACTAGTTAGAAACATGCAAAGGACAAAAAAATAACTCGGACAACCCCTTTAAATGCTCCCTCAGTCTGGTTCAGCAAGCGACACAATCATGGGGAAGACTGCTGAGTTGACAGTTGTCCAGAAGATAGTCATTGACACACTCCACAAGGAGGGTAAATTTTACATTTCATTCGGAAATCAAGGTCCCAGAGTCTGGAGGAAGAGTGGAGAGGCCACAATCCAAGCTGCTTGAGGTCCAGTGTGAGGTCTCCACAGTCAGTGATGGTTTGGGGAGCCATGTCATCTGCTGGTGTAGGTCCACTGTGTTTTATCAAGACCAAAGTCAGTGCAGCCGTCTACCGGGAGATGTTAGAGCTCTTCATGCTTCCTTCTGCTGATGAAGAGATTTATGGAGATGCTGATTTCAGTTTCCAGCAGGACTTGGCCCCTGTCCACACTGCTAACAGTACCAATACTTGGTGTAATAACCACAGCATCACTGGGCTTGACTGACCAGCAAACTCGTCTGCCCTAAACCCCAGAGAGAATCTATGAGACCCCACAATGCAGACGAGCTGAAGGCCGCTATCAAAGCAACCTGGGCTCCATAACCCCTCCGCAGTAGCACAGGCTGATCTCCATGTCACATTGCCGCACTAATTCATGGAGAAGGCGCCTCGACCAAGTACTGAGCACATATACTGGACAGACTTCTCAGGAGGCCAACATTTCTGTATCAAAAATATTTTTTTAATTGGTCTTATACAATATTCTAATTTTCTCAGGGGGTGGGCTGAGAGTTCTCATTCTGTGAGCAATAATCATCTACATTAAAAGAAATAAACACTTGGAGTAGATCACTGTGTGTAATTAATCTATAGAATATATGAGTTTCACTTCTTGAATTACTGAAATAAATTCACTTCTCAATGATATTGTAATTTATTGTGATGCAGCTGTACATGGGTGATGAGCTCCTCTATTTAGGCACATGCCCCATCGCTGTTCCTACACATGGGAGCATCCATCACCAGGACTGAGGGCCCCCCGCCCCTAATAAATTAGGGCATGGTGGTGATCATCCACAAAACTGATCCTCTATGACAGGGATCAGCAACTTTCAGCACTCCAGCTGTGGGAAACTACAATTCCCAGCATGCTCCATTCATTTCTGTGTGAGTTCTTAAAGGAGCAGAGCAAGTATGCATGCTGGGAGTTGTAGTTTCACAACAGCTGGCGTGCCAGAGGTTGCATACCCCTGCTGTATGGGCGAGGGGCTGCATATAGACACTACTCATGAATGATCCTTCTCTTCAGGTCAACATGCTCGT
This sequence comes from Rhinella marina, assembly GCA_900303285.1. Taxonomy (NCBI): domain Eukaryota; kingdom Metazoa; phylum Chordata; class Amphibia; order Anura; family Bufonidae; genus Rhinella; species Rhinella marina. Next base: position 27,123 of record ONZH01006568.1, on the reverse strand, counting down.
CCTGGGAAAACACCTGGGGATCCCGAAGCCGTTTGGCCCCATAATCTCTGGTACCTGCTGCCTGGAGGAGAAGGTGCGGTCCTTGCTGGAGCCCTTGGGACTGCGCTGCACCTTCATCGATGACTTTGCAACCTACCACAAATATCTGGGAGAAGTGCACTGCGGCACCAACGTCATCAGGAAGCCATTTACCTACAAATGGTGGGAGAGCAACATTTGACGCTGGATTCTACATCGTTTGGTTCTCCGCACACAGGGCTCAGGCTCTGCAGAGCGTCACACCCTCTGCCAAGCTATGGCCTGAATTCACATTATAAGAACATTTCCCACAGTCAGTACTATTAAACAGCATCTGTCAGCAGTTCTGTACCTATGACACTGACTGACCTGTTACATGTGCACTTGGCAGCTGAAGACATCTGTGTTGGTCCCATGTTCATGTGTGTCCACGTTGCTGAAGAAAATGATGTTTTATTATATGCAAATGAGCCTCTAGGAGCAACGGGGGCGTTACCATTACACCTATAGGCTCAGCTCTCTCTGCAACTGCTGCGCCCTCTCCACTTTGACGGGACCAGGCAGTGTAAATGTGTTCACACCTGGCCGTGTCAATTTAAGTGCAGAGGACTTGGCAGCTGCAGAGAGAGCAGAGCCTCTAGGTGTAATGGTAACGCCCCCGTTGCTCCTAGAGGCTCATTTGCATATAGTAATTATTTTTCTCAGCAGGCAGATATGAACATGGGACCAACACAGATGTCTTCAGTCATTAGTAACCCCCCCCCAGTTTTACACTTCAGCATTACTCACTTATACCCCCTAGTGGTCATCACATACATTACAGGTATACAGACTACTGGACAGTCTTACCAAAAGGACAGACCTCACAGCTATATACACGCTGGATAATGTACGATTGCTATCATTAATTTATAAGAATATATAAAGAAACATTGTAACCGACAACCCGATGCTCCTCCTGACAACCGTACTGACAGGTGACATTCTATCTACCATTAAATATTTATTAGTCATCCCGCTCCTCATTACTCATGGATGCCTTTCTCCTACGTCTATAATCCACATTACAATATAAGGGTTCAGCGACACGCCAATCTTGGGTGTAACACCTGTCGCAGGGCCAAATATCGCTGTGTAATCATCACTATGGCTGCCCTGCGATTTTTGGGCGCGAAACACCTAAAGGCCGGGCAGCCGAAACCTAGATCTTGGAATGCGTTGAGCTCCTCACTGGTAACGGCGAGAGATAAACCCCTCTGTAGGACAGGCTCCAATTTAACCCTTTCCTTCAGTACTAAAAAAGTTACTATATAGGTTCTCTCTCTCTGAAAAATAAGGGTACCTGCACAGGGCGTGGATTACACTGCGGACAAAACACGGCATAATACAGTATCAGCAAAGGGACTGAGATGAGACAAATCTCATCTTCACTTTGCTTTTTTTTAATTCCGTGCCGAAATTGACCTGCTCAATGGATTTTGAAATCCACTGCATATCAATTCGTTGTGCAGATTTCACTTTTCAATGGAAGGCTGAGATCTGCATCAAAGCAACAGCAAAATCCAGAAGTAACACATGCAGATTTGGCGGGGAAATGCACAGAAATTTGTGCAGAATTTCTGCTAGTTTAACCCACACCTTTGTGCAGGAAGCCTAAGGGAAACAAGGATCACTGGCGCCATCTTGTGGACAAAGTGCATATTACACCGCTCTACAAATTTTTATTGTGTTCCAATTTTGCATGATCAGAATTAGGGATGAGCTCCTTGCTCTGTACAGTATTGAAACGAAGTTTTATGCAAATCAATTTTGGATGTTTCATCTGAAGTCGATTTGCTCACCCCTAATCAGGATCTCTGCTGGAAGTCAGTGAATAGAAATGGTGTTCACATGCAGAGGCAGAAAATCTAGTTCTGCTCACACAGCTGAAGGACTTGTTACAATGTATCACAGCAGACAATCCTCTGTGAGCTAAATACAGCAACAAATTCCTCTGCCGCAATTAATCAGCCCGCAGCCAACAAGGTGACCTACGTTGGTACACTGTAACGAGCCCATCAGCAGTGAGAATTATTAGGTCTGTGCAAGTGTCTAGTCTCTGGGTGTTAACAAGAATGCTCCTACTCACTGGCAGCAATCAGAGATGTCTGTTAGGGCTTATGCACATGACTGGATTTATTTTACGGTCCTCAAAAAACAGATCAGTAAAAATAGACCAGTACTAACCCGGTCCGTAATGCGGACAATAATAGGACATAATCTATTTTTTTTGCAGAACGAAAACACGGACATACGGAAAAGCAATGCAGAGTACATTTCCGTTTTTTTTGCAGACCCATTGAAATGAATGGTTGCACATACGGTCCACAAAAAAAAACAGAAGGACACGGAAAGAAAATACGTTTGTCTGCGTGAGCCCTTAGAAAGATACTAGACACCTTGCAATTGCCAAGATATCCCATGCAGATTCTAATTTTAAAGCACTAAGCCCCGCCCACCCGCTGTTCGCTAGCTCCGCCTCTTGCAACATCGGACGCAGACTCCACAACGTACACAAAGACGTATTTTTATTTAAACAATGACCTTCAGAAATATAAAACTCAAAAACAGAAAGATACAACATGGACCCCCTGGACCCTGTGACTTCGCGAGAAACGATTTCAGAGCAATGTGGGGAGACGCAATGGCGAAAGAAGCTGTCGCCGCCGCCGACCCCACATGCGGCGCAGCCACAGGCGGGGTCAACTCAAGGACAAACCTGTACAGTTAACGTTCAGACAGCGCCGGACGTAAATCATAACCTAAGAGCAGAACTTCCTGCTGCCCGCTAACAATGGAATGGTCGCAAGTTCAGACTATAAACGCAGGACGTCGGGGACAAAACGGAAAGGTCGTATTATTGCCATTTGCAAGAACTCAAACTTTCTGCACAGAGATAATGGCAGATGAGCACTGGCTTAAAGTGAAGTGACAGCTCATCTTACTGATGAAGCTAAAGGGGTGAGAGGAGACATTAAGGTTTTTTTTTTTCTTATTTTTTTTTTTAAACTTTATTTCTAACAAAAAACTAAAATAAGGAGCTTTATAATGGGTTTTATATGTAACAAGGCTGGTAACGCACGGGTGGAGTGTGGACTGGGCCGTGCGCCGACCACAACCGCGTGTAAGTGAAAGGCACCAATAGTGCAGCACTGCTGGAACAGAGCCGCTCACGCTGCCAGTAACACTCGTATCGCAAGGCACCGATTCCGGAAACTCACAAGGGGTTTGGATTGCAGTTCAGCGCCGGGCGCACTATGCTTTGCATCAGGCGGCACCGTACGGTGAAGCGGATGGGGTGGGGGGTGGGGATTAGGCATGGAACTGAAGCAGCAGCATACGGCAGAGTAAAGTCAGGTCCCAGAGTTGTCCCTCATGTTTCCATAGAAACATGACCACCATGGAAACACCAGATTTTAAAAGTTTTTGTTTGTTTTTTTTCCTGGAAAAGTGGAGGTGGGAGAAAACTTGAGGAATGTGTTTTGAGGATTTCCGGTCCCCTTGGTTTAGGTTCAGCTGCCTCGCCCCTGTCAGTACTGGAGCCCACCTGCCACAGTGGAGGGCACTGCAGGGGCCACTAGGGGGTGGATGAGAGGAGTGGTTGTTATGTCGAGTCTCCTCCCAAACCAGGAAAAGGCGTATCACAGGGTGCGAGGGTTGTACTCTGGGAGCTTCTTCAGCTTCTCCTTGTCTTGTTCTGTTTCATCTCGTGCCACAATCAGGGTATGGGAATAGCCCATGGCCACCTGGAGAGAGGAAAGAAACTGGAACGTCAGGGAGTCAAAGATGAGGATACAAAGATAGTCAAAGGAGAGGAAAGAACCTGGAATGTCAGGGAGTCAAAGATGAGGATACAAAGATAGTCAAAGGAGAGGAAAGAACCTGGAATGTCAGGGGGTCAAAGATGAGAAAACAAAGCAGATCATCAGAGGAGAGGAAAGAACCTGGACCGTCAGGGAGTCAAAGATGAGGATATAAAGATAGTCAGAGGAGAGGAAAGAACCTGGAACGTCAGGGAGTCAAAGATGAGGAAACAAAGATAGTCAGAGAAGAAACTGGGTCAGGGGGTCAAAGATGTCAGGAATACGGCGATCTACAGGGAAACTCACCTGATCTGAGTAGATGCCGTCTAATGTCTTCACCTCCTGAGCTGTGGTGGAGGACTTGGCCTTGTTGTCCCCATAACCCTGTAGAGGTACAATATAACATATTAAAAGGGTTTTCTGGTATTTACATATTGATGGCCTATCCTCCGGATAGTTCATCAATATCAGATCAACAGGGGGTCTGATTACAGGAACTCCGTCCGATCAGAGGAACGAAGAGAACGTGGCGCTCCGCGAGCGATTAGGCCTCTTCCTAGGCCATGTGATGTCATGGTCATCAATCATGTGGCCTTGGGGCAGCTCAGCACCATATCATATGGACGGGGATATGCTTGGTCTGCTGCGGCACTCACCGACTTCCACAATCAGCTGACTGACAGGGGTGCTGGGACTTGGACCTTGGCCAATCTCATATGGATGACCTACTCTGAGGATAGGTCATCAATATGTAAATCACGGAGAACCCCTTTAATAAACATTAGGAGATATTAGGATCCATGCTAAGATGATGTGAACATCCTATAGCCAGGATTCAGGAGCTGGGCAAGGGGGGGAAAAAAAAATCCCTAAACTGTAATGCACTGGGGTCAATGAGTAGGCAGCTGAGATGACCTCCAGGGTCATTTTAGGGCCACAATGTTAATGACAGTCTACTCTAGCAACATCCAGAGCTGCAGTTACAAACTAGCTATTTTCCCCATTAGCTGTATTTTACTGCTGCCATCTACTGATTTAGACTCCACACATTGTAGACTCTGCTATGGAGTGTTGTGGGAGATTAAACCTTCACATCGTACAATCTCTACAGTATGTTCCCACAATACAGCTCAGCAGGGTGCACGTTACTACAGGACCACAGCTAAGGTGTCTGGGCAGCACCCGGTTTAAAAGGATTGAGGAATCCCATGTGGTCGGCAGCGGATCTAGATGTGGCTGGAGTGTAGGACATGATGTAAGAGCAGAATAATCAATGCAGCTCTGGAGGTGACTGGAGTGTAAGACATGAAAATACTCACTCTGTAGAGGAATACATGTTATGAAAGGCAATAGATGCCGACTGACTCACCAGCTCTCCGAAGGTTGGCGAGGGTCCCCAGCTGATTGTGCTCTCGTCAGCCGCCACGATAATACTGCTTTTTCTACAGAAAACAAGGCCAGGATTATAAGCAACCTTACAATAAAGATGTTAAAATTAAATGACAATAATTGGCGCTCTTACAGGCCGGATAATTGTATAGTGATGAGACCAGGCCCAATCAGCATCAAGATAAACACTGCGGGTTCCGCTGCTTTAACCCCCTAACTGTTTTGCCCGAGTCCAGCTCGTGCAGTGTGAAAAGTAACTAACTGGAGGGGGAGGGAGGGCTGCTTCAGATGGTGATATCTCCTCAATGGTAGCAGCTAGACATGCAACTGGTCTTGTCTGAAAGCTGACAGTTCAGGCTTTCATTCAAGACCAAAATGACAGCTAAAGTCCAAGCAACAGAGGAGAAATCACTGTTAGGCCTTGCTCACATATCAGTTATTTCCATCAGTTATTGTGAGCCAAAACCAGGTGCGAGTCAAAAACACAGAACAGTTGCAGATCTTTTCATTATACCTGATCTCTGTGGAGCCTCCACTCCTGGTTTTGACTCACAATAACTGATCAAATAACTGACGTGTGAACAAGCCCTTAGAAATCAAGTCGGGAATAAAAGTCGCAAGTAAAACCGGTTTTTACTTTAATTTTCAGCTGCAGTCACAGCATCCTGATTTCTATCAGTGATATCTTTCTCTGTCCTGAACATATCGCTGGCATTCTGGTATTGTCTGAAAGCTTGGAATGTCTGCTTTCAAACAAGACCAGCATGTTTCTAGCTGCTAACATTCAGGAGGTAGCAGCGTCTAAAGCAGCCCTCCCCCCCCCTCCAGTTAGCTACTTTGCCCACTGCTGGAGCTCCACTCTGGCAAAACAGTTAGGGGGTTGGGTTAAAGGGGCATTCCTACAAAATAAAAGCCTTGAAGCGGGGATCCTATTGTTGTAAATAAACCAGGTTACACAAACCTCCGCAAACCCAAGGCGCTACCTTTCGAGTGGTAGAAGGGACCCCAGCTGCAAACCACTACCACTACTGCCGCCCCAACATGGCAGGAAATACCCTTCAGCCTGAGGTGGGATCATCACTGTAACCAGTGATTGCCTGAGCACCATTCCTAGATACTATCTGCCAAGTCAGGACAGAAGCAGGAAGAGGAACCCTGGCACCGTCGGGGGTCAGAAGCATGTGTGTTAAGTTGGCCTATTTTTTTTTTTTTTTTTACAATAGAATCCTGCTTTAATCATAGCCCAGATCAGGGCATGCTGGGAGTTGTAGTTTTGCACCAGCAGGAGAGCCTAAAGCTGGGGATCACTGCCTTACATGAATCTATCATTCATCTAGAGCAGGGATCAGCAACCTTCGGCACTCCAGCTGCTGTGAAACTACAACTCCCAGCAAACAAACAAGCTTGGCTGTTCATCTAAGGCTTCTTGTGGTAGCCTTTTCCAGCAGGCTGTTCCAGCCAGATCCGTGCTACCGCTAGTCCGCCACAAGTCCGCTCCGGCTCCATTCACTATAATGGGGGCAAGCCGCAGCACGGCAATTAAGCCGCGAGAGGCAGCCGGACAGAAACCGTAGCGCGCTATAATTTTTGTCCAGCTGCCGGCCCCCATTATTGCAAATGGGGCCACAGTGGACTCCCGGCGGCACATTAGACTAGCAGTAGCACGGATTCGGCAGGCCGTTTCCCTGCCGGAGAAGGCTACCCTAAGTGTGAAAGTAGTCTAACTCCCAAAGAAGTGATTGGAGCATTCTGGGAGTTGTAGTTTTTAGAACACCTGGCGTGCCAGAGGTTGCTGCTCCCTGATCTATAGATTTTAGACATTGATCAAAGCCTAAAAAATAGGAAAAAAAATTCATTTTTCAGATTTTGGGAAAGCTGATGACAACCAATGCAGTCACCATTTCTGCTCCCACAATGTTGTCACCTAGCTTTCCAAAACACTTTTACTTCAATCAAACTAACTTCAAAACTATACAGCACAGACTTGAGTTAGGGCAGGAAAGCTCAACGTTCTCCAATTGGGGGCCACACTGCCAGACTGAACCAATGACAAGGGCCACTGTATTTATGGCATATTGAAGATACAGTATATACTATTGTCTAGTTCCAGGACTCCCATCTAATGGGAAAATACATGTGAGCAGCCACAAGACACATGTCTGTCACCAGATGGTTGGTTGCACAGAATGGTATCAAGGGCCACAGCTTGGGCACCACTGCATCAGGGCTAGAGAAGGTCAAACGCATCATATTATTGCAGAAAACCCTCCCATGGAGGCTCAGCCGTCACATCTGGAACTCACCCACAGGCCAGACTGCGAACCTTCCATCCACATAAATCCTGCACACTCTTGGGGTACATGGTGGAATCACGTGATGTGTTTGTTGCTCCCCAGAAGAACAGTCCACCTGCAAACCACACATTTGTTAATGGCCGTCGACCCTCACAGGTAAATTTCTAGTACCCTTCCCACACCATCCGAGGGCACTCACCCATCTCGCTGACAGCAAAAGAGCAGGTGGCTCCTGCGTAGATCTGAGAGGCGCCGCGTCCGGGGAAATCAAACAGCTTCACAAGTCGCGGGACCATCTCGTCTTTTTGCTCGGTGTGTCCCAGCCGGCCGTACCCACCGAAACCCCAGGAAAAGACGCGTTTCTGAGAGTCCAGAACCAGCTGTGCACATAGAAACCATAGCAAGTGTGAGACAAAAAGGAGCCTACGAGGAGTTCTGAAAAACGTTTAATACAATTCTTGTGGCGCAGTTCACTTTGCTCCTGCTAGGTGGCAGCACATGCCAGCAATCACCAGAACAAGATAAAAATGTCAGCGGTAATGGCTCACCGTATGGTTGGCACCGCAGGCTATGTCCCTCACAACCACATTGGTCACCGGAAGAATCTGTCCATCCTTCGTCTTTTCAATAAAAATGGCGATTCGGCGCGGTATAAGCTCGCAGTCGTACTCAATCCGCTGAGCCCGTGCTATGTACTTGCCGTCAGAGTTGTGACCTGTGCGGAGGCAAATGGAAAAAGATATCGATATTACATATAATATAACCCCACGAGGAACGCATGTTGAGGAGAGTAGTGCAACAGGCCATAAGACTCACCCAGCTGTCCATACTCGGGGCATCCGAAGGAATACAGGTTCCCTTTGCAGTCCATGATCATACTGAACTCGGCTCCACATGCCACCTTAGTGATCGGCTGCCCGTTGTACAAAATCTGGGAAGAAAATGTATTCAGTACATCAGGTCACGAGGTCTAGGTAGGAGGTAGGTGCGCGCTGCTGGAGACTCACCTGAGCTGGACTGGACACGGCGTCTGTCTTATTGCCCAGGCCGAGCTGACCCATCTTATTCTCTCCAAATGCATAGACTGATCCGTTCTCTGCAGAGAGCACGATGGCAGATTATATATATATTTATATACGTACAGGACACAGTCCAGACACACGTGGTGGTTCGTACCTGTCAGTGCCAGTGTGTGGTTCCTCCCGCAGGACGCGTACACAAACACTTCATCCTTAAGACTCTCGATGGGCTTTGGGGCATCCAGCCTCTTGATATCGCCGTGCCCCAGCTGGCCCTTTTCATTTCGGCCTGAAATGTGATAATTGTTATTAATATATTACAAGATTACGACGCTTCAGGTTTTCTTTGGGTTCATCGGGCGAGACGAAAAGGACAAAATTGGTAGCAACAAATTAAAGGGGTTGTCTCGTGATGGACTATGGGGGCATATCACTAGGATATGCCTCCATTGTCCTATAGGTGCGGATCCTACCGCTGGGACCCGCACATATATCGAGAACGAAGCCCCGAAAGTGAAGGAGGGCGCACCGCGCATGCGCAGCCACCCTCCATTCATTTTCTATAACGATATAGTGGTGGGATCTGCACCTACACTCACCGGCCACTTTATTAGGTACACCTGTCCAACTGCTCGTTAACACTTAATTTCTAATCAGCCAATCACATGGCGGCAACTCAGTGCATTTAGGCATGTAGACATGGTCAAGACAATCTCCTGCAGTTCAAACCGAGCATCAGTATGGGGAAGAAAGGTGATTTGAGTGCCTTTGAACGTGGCATGGTTGTTGGTGCCAGAAGGGCTGGTCTGAGTATTTCAGAAACTGCTGATCTACTGGGATTTTCACGCACAACCATCTCTAGGGTTTACAGAGAATGGTCCGAAAAAGAAAAAACATCCAGTGAGCGGCAGTTCTGTGGGCGGAAATGCCTTGTTGATGCCAGAGGTCAGAGGAGAATGGGCAGACTGGTTCGAGCTGATAGAAAGGCAACAAGTGACTCAAATTGCCACCGTTACAACCAAGGTAGGCAGAAGAGCATCTCTGAACGCACAGTACGTCGAACTTTGAGGCAGATGGGCTACAGCAGCAGAAGACCACACCGGGTGCCACTCCTTTCAGCTAAGAACAGGAAACTGAGGCTACAATTTGCACAAGCTCATCGAAATTGGACAGTAGAAGATTGGAAAAACGTTGCCTGGTCTGATGAGTCTCGATTTCTGCTGCGACATTCGGATGGTAGGGTCAGAATTTGGCGTCAACAACATGAAAGCATGGATCCATCCTGCCTTGTATCAACGGTTCAAGCTGGTGGTGGTGGTGTCATGGTGTGGGGAATATTTTCTTGGCACTCTTTGGGCCCCTTGGTACCAATTGAGGCATCGTTGCAACGCCACAGCCTACCTGAGTATTGTTGCTGACCATGTCCATCCCTTTATGACCACAATGTACCCAACATCTGATGGCTACTTTCAGCAGGATAATGCGCCATGTCATAAAGCTGGAATCATCTCAGACTGGTTTCTTGAACATGACAATGAGTTCACTGTACTCAAATGGCCTCCACAGTCACCAGATCTCAATCCAATAGAGCATCTTTGGGATGTGGTGGAACGGGAGATTCGCATCATGGATGTGCAGCCGACAAATCTGCGGCAACTGTGTGATGCCATCATGTCAATATGGACCAAAATCTCTGAGGAATGCTTCCAGCACCTTGTTGAATCTATGCCACGAAGAATTGAGGCAGTTCTGAAGGCAAAAGGGGGTCCAACCCGTTACTAGCATGGTGTACCTAATAAAGTGGCCGGTGAGTGTATATCGAGAACAAAGCCCCGAAAGTGAAGGAGGGCGCACCGCGCATGCACAGCCACCCTCCATTCATTTTCTATAACGATATAGCGGTGGGACCTGCACCTATATCGAGAACAAAGCCCCGAAAGTGAAGGAGGGCGCACCGCGCATGCGCAGCCACCCTCCATTCATTTTCTATAACGGTATAGCGGTGGGACCTGCACCTATATCGAGAACAGTGCCCTGCAAGGTGGTGGCTGGTGGACTCTGGTCCAGCCACCACCAAGCTGGCTCCCTATAGAAATGAATGGGAGAATACCGCGCATGCGCAGCCCCAGCTCCCATTCATTTCTATGGAGCCGATGGAAATAGCCGAGCCAGCGCTCTGCTATTTTCATGGGCACCATAGAAAGTGAATGGAGGGCAGCTGCGCATGCGCAGTGCTCCCTCCTTCACTTTCGGGGCTCCGTTCTGGATACAGGTGCCGGGTCCCAGTCGTATGCCCCCCATTGTCCATCATGAGACAACCTCTTTACCCTAGTCCTTATCATGCTGTTCTCAGGAGCTTACACAGATCTCACAAGGCCACATAACAAAACATAGCATGCTCCCACCCACATTGATATTTCTGACAAATTTATGTGCTCCTTCTGAACATCAACGCGTTTCCACCAGACAACTGGAACAAACAAGACAAATCTGATACAACCCTAAACCCTCCGCTTCTCTACGTAAAAATGTCTTCCTGCAGGCACCATTAGAAGGAGCTCAGTGCATAGGAATTAAAGGGTTATTCTCATTTAGACAATGGGGCATATCGCTAGGATATGCCCCCATTGTCTTATAGGTGCGGGTCCCAGCGGTGGGACCCGCACCTATTTCCAGAACGGAGCCCCCGAACTGAATGAGGGCGCACTGCGCATGCGCAGCCGCCCTCCATTCATTTCTATGGGGCCGCCGAAAATAGCCGAGCGCTGGCTCGGCTACTTCCGTCGGCTCCATAGAAATGAATGGGAGCGCACCGCGCATGCACGGCCCGGCTCCCATTCATTTCTATGAGCGGCGCGGGGAGCTGCACCTGGTGGTGGCCGGACCCCTGGAAACCTGGAGTCCTCCAGGCGCAGCGCTCCCCGCTCCATTCTGGATATAGCGGTGGGACCCCCACCTATAAGACAATGGGGGCATATCCTAGCGATATGCCCCCATTGTCTAAGATGAGAATACCCCTTTAATAGTGATCATTCAAAGCAATCCCAACTGTAAATCCCTTTGCACCATCTAGTGGCGGCTGACAGGAAATGCGAAGGACATATGTCGCGTAGAGATGGGAGTTCAGTGTGAAAGCAGTTGTGTGATCTGCCTCCATGGTAGGTGTGCCTCTGCTGGTCCCCGATTCCATTCACAGTCAAAGTTAAAGAAGAACTCTCGCAAAATTTTTATTCTCTGACCTGTTAGAAAGGTGCATGATATAATCTGTAGTGATTGTCATTTTCTTATCAGTGACTGTTTCTGTGAGTAATAACCTCTCTTCTTATTGTAGCTGGGTCATGTGACCAACTCCCTGACCTCCAACTGACCCAGGACAGGAAGCCAGTCTCTGCTCTATTCATTCCTATGGGAGCCTCACTTTCAGTCTCATAGGAATACATAGAGAATTAGACTTCCTGTCCACACAAGTCTCTGTGTGAGTTGGTGGGTCTAATTGCTGGTCACATGACACAGATAAGAAACTTCAGAATGATATAAGTCAAAAATTCGGACACTGGTAAGAAAATGACATTCAGTACAGATTACATCATGTACATTTCTAGCAGGACATGGAATAAATTTTTTGTCGAGACTTCTTCTTTAAAGCTGATGCACATGACTGTAAAACAATGCAGATCAGATGCGACCCAATTAATTTCAATTGAGGTGCAAAAGATGCGGACGGCACACTGTGTGCTGTCTGCAACCACAAGTCCACTCTGCGGCCCCGCAAAATGGATAAAACATGTCCTATTCTTGTCCACTTTGCAGACAAGGATAGGACATTGAACATACATTGAAGCGAAAAGGAAAATGGCAGCATTCACGCGGCCGGATCCGTGTTTTGAGGATTTGCATAGTGCAAAACACATACAGTTGTGTGCATGAGAGCTTACAGGAACTCTCCACACAAACTTGGCAGCAATAGATTTAATTCACCTGCACAGTCATTGGTGGCACGGTGCGGCCGCGGTACTCACCCCAGCTCCATATCTTCCCCTCTGTGGTGATGAGTATACTGTGAGCTGCACAGGGTCCGGAGGCCACAGTTCGGACCTGTACCCCTGTCAGACAGCCGTATCGGTGAGGTCCCCACAGGTTCTGGCCCAAGTTACGATAAGCAGCTGGAAAAAAAAAATTAAATCTGATTTTATATATATACATAAATATGAATATACGACAACTAGATCTGCTCCGTCCTGACTGCACATTCACCATATATGAGCCCTAAACAGACTGCAGCAAAAACCACAACTCCCATCGTGCCCTGACAGAGGACTCACCTTGCTGTTTAGGCACTTCTTTCCGTCCAATCAAATCCCAGTTGGTTGCTCCAAAAATCAACAGCTGACCCTTTGCTTTAGAGCCTTCAAGTTTCTGGAAAAGAGGTAAAAAATAAAATTAGACATAACCACCTGTTATGCCGGACATGTCACCCCAGTAACACTGTGCAAGTGACAGGATGAGCGCCCGACACTCAACTGGTGGCTGCCTGCCGTCCGTCCCACTTCTCAACTGTATCTGGGTTCTAAGGATGCAGATACAGTTGAGTTGGGGGGGGGGGCACTTGTCTCATCATGGACAAAGGGGGCATATCACTAGGATATGCCCCCGTTGTCTTATAGGTGCAGGTCCCACCGCTGAGACCTGCACCTATATCCAGAACGGAGCCCCGCAGGGTGGTGGCTGGAGGATTCTGGTCCGGCCACCATCAAGATGGCTCCCCATAGAAATGAATAGAAGTGCACCGTGCATGCGCGGCCCCCCGCTCCCATTCATTTCTATGGGGCCGACGGAAGTAGCCGAGCCAGCCTGCCGTTTTCGCCGGCCCTATAGAAATGAATGAAGGGCGGCTGCGCATGCGCCATCCTTCACTTTTACGCCTCCATTCTCGATATAGGTGGGACCCGCACCTATAAGACAATGGGGACATATCCTAGCGATATGCCCCCATTGTCCATGACGGCACAAACCCTTTAAGGAAACCTTATACTATGTGGGGGGCACTTAAAGGGCATCATTTTGTACAGGGGGCTTTTTTATCATCCTGCTTTGAGGGGGTACTAAATGGACATTATAGTCACTGCGCTCTGTGAGGGGGCACCACAACATACACTGCGGGGGGCACTGAAGGGCGGCACTAAGGGGACATTCTGATTGTGTTGGGGCACTAAAGGGATTGGGTGGGATTATACTGTTACACTAGTCGCAGAGTGCTACCACTGGTGTAGTCTCCCCTTGCATTATTTTGGAGGCTCGGACCTTCACCTGACAGCAGACACAGGTATGTCGACCTTTACAAGAAGTACTTGAGGTACCCCTGACTTACAAAGTCATCACATCACGTGAAGATGAGTCTTATCACGGGAGAGGACAAGCTCTAACACGGCTCACACAAGCCGCTCAACTGGTTTTAATTCATTACCTGATGATTACAGTACAACTACAAGGACTTCAGGACACGTGAAATAATAAATTTAGTGTGTTCAGAAAGTCTTCAGATCTTTCACAATGTCCACGTTTTGTTGTGTTGCTCCTTGTGCTAAGATAAAAAAAAGACTCCAGCTTTCCCCCTCATTCTGCACTCAGTCCCCCATAATGAGAACAGAATCTTTGCTAATTTATTGAAAAGTAAAAACTAAAATCCTGCATTGACATAAGTCTTCACACCCTTTACTCAGGACTCAGTTGAAGCCCCTTTGGCAGTGATTCCAGCCTCCAGTCTTCTTGGAGATGATACCACAAGGTTTATACCTGGATTTGGGGATTTTCTGCCATTTTTCTCTGCAGATCCCTCTTAAGCTCTGTCAGGTTGAATGGGGACCGTCGGTGGACAGCATTTCCAGGTCTCTCCAGAGATGTTCCATTGGGTTCAAGTCAGGGTTCTGTTTGAGCCACTCAAGGACATTCACAGAATTGTCCCTAAGCCTCTTCTGTGTTGTCTTGGCCGTGTGCTTAGGGTCATGTTGGAAGGTGAACCTTCGGCCCAGAGCTCTGGGTCAGGTTTTCATTATGAATATCTCTGTACTTTGCTCCATTCAGCTTTCCCTCCTCCCTGTGCCCCCAGTATGACGCTGCTGCCACCACCATGCTTCACTGTAGGGATGGTATTGGGCAGGTGATGAGCAGGGCCTGGTTTCCTCCTGACATGACGCTTACAATTGAGGCCAAAAAGTTCAGTCTAGGTTTTTTTTTTTTTTTTGAAACTCCAGGTTTTAAGGTGTCTTCTACTGAAGAGAAGGGTCTTTCTGGTCACTGTACCAAAAAACCCAGATTGGTGGTTGGCTGGTTGCTATAGTGATGGTTGACCTTCTGCAAACAGAATCTTTGGAGCTCAGTCAGAGTGACCATCGGGTTCTTGGCCACCTCTCTTACCAAGGCCCTTCTCCCCCGATTAGTTAGTCTGGTGGGGGCGGCAGCTCTAGGAAGAGTCCTGGTTGTTCCAAACTTCTTCTATGTAAGAATTATGGAGGCCCCTGTTCTTTCAGTTCAGCAGAAATGTTTTCGTCCCCTTCTCCAGATCTGTGCCTCCACACAATCCTGTCTCTGAGCTCTACAGGCAGTTCTTTCCTCCTCATGGCATGTTTTTGTCAGCTGTGAGACCGGGCTGTGTCTTTCCAAATTAAGTTCAACCCACTGAATTTACCACAGGTGACTCCAATCTTGGAGATGATCCAGAGAAATGGGAGGCCCCAGAGCTAAATGTCAAGTGTCACAGGAAAGGGTCTGAAGACTTCTGAGAAATTTTTAGTTTTTCCTTTTTAATAAATTTGCAAAAATGTCACTTTCTCATTATGGGATATTGATGGCAGATTAGGGGATTTTTTTTTTTAATTTTAGCACAAAGGGCAACATAAAATGTGAAGAATCTGAAAGCATCTGAAGACTTTCCGATTGCACTGTACGCAGTGTGCACCGGTGATGGGACCTGGGGGAATGGGACCCAGATATTAAAGGGCCAGTGTCCAGTTTGCAAATAGAGCTCTCACTGTAAAACGTCTCCAATAGAGATGAGCGAGCATGCTCGAGTGCCATTTTTGCGTCTGCATTTTAAAATTCCTACGCATATTTTAATCTGTACGCAAATGCGTACGAATAGCGTATAAATTGAATTTGTACGCTATTCGTACGCATTTGCGTATAGATTAAAATATGCGTA
This sequence comes from Rhinella marina, assembly GCA_900303285.1. Taxonomy (NCBI): domain Eukaryota; kingdom Metazoa; phylum Chordata; class Amphibia; order Anura; family Bufonidae; genus Rhinella; species Rhinella marina. Next base: position 11,363 of record ONZH01006568.1, on the reverse strand, counting down.
TGAATAGCGTAGGAATTTTAAAATGCGTACGCAAATACGCTAAAATGGCACTCGAGCATGCTCGCTCATCTCTAGTCTCCAACTTTCCAATAGACTTTGGGGGAGATTTATAAAAACTGGTGTAAAGAAAAAAAAAAAAAAGACTTAGTTGCCCATAGCAACCAATCCGATCCCACCTATCGTTTTCCAAAGAAGCTCTGAAAAATGAAAGGTGGAATCAGATTGGTTGCTATGGGCAACTGGTGTAATTTTTTCTTTACACCTAGTCTTTATAAATCTAACCCTCTATGCTTCGTTTCTTTCACATTTTCAAGATCTCTGCTTGCTGAACTGGAATGAAAACATTAAACATTTACATTCAGAAGCTGAAAACATGTACAGACCTAATACTGCTGAAACCTATCAGTGCAGAGAGAGCTGAGCCTCTAGGTGTAATGGTAACGCCCTCGTTGCTCCCAGGGGCTCATTTGCATATAATAAAACATCATTTTTCTCAGCAATGCGGGCACATATGAACATGGGACCAACACAGAGGTCTTCAGCTGCCAAGTGCACATGTAACCGGTCAGCCAGTGTCATAGGGACAAAACTGCTGACAGATGCACTTTTAAAACTACTATCCTCACATAGCAATGCAGACCTGCCTGCCTATCGCTGCTCCAGAACACAGAAAAGCTGGGGCACTACTTGTAAGGCAGCAGTCATTGCATATATATAATAAACCACCCAGCTTTCCCACAACCAGAACAGTCCTGAATGTATTTTTTTAGCCCCCGGACAGTAAATAACTATTCCAGGGTCACCCCCATAACCCAATTCCCGCCCCAATAATACTTAGTCCTCACAATCTTCTCCTTGGTGTGCTCGGGCTCGGTGACTATGACCGCGGCTGGTGCCGGGGATTTGCCGCCGCCCTTTCCTCCAGCTCCACGTTTGCTGTTGGGCCCCTGGAATCCGTCAGAGCCGGGGCTCCCGTCCAGATCGTCGTCGTCGCTGCTGAACTCATCTCGGTCTCTCTTCTTGCCCGCGGGTTTCCTCCGGCCTCCAGGACGGGCGGCGCCATTTCCAGGTCCGGCTCCATCTGTCACCTTCTTCCTTGGCATGATGAACGAGTGGGATGTGGGTGACTGTGGGGAGCAGGAGACTTAGGGTGAGACACCTGAGGACCCACCAGGTCCCAGACATCAGCCATCATGACCCAACGTCTAATACATGCATGAACCCCAATACTACACCGCAGGACAGAAGCCACATTATAAACCTGACCGCAAGACATACAGAACCTCCCCATGTTACTCACAGGCCCAGTCCTGACCCCAGGAGACCTTGTATCAGAACTTCATCTATGTATGAACCAGTACTGTATGGCGGGAGTCATTACAACCCACATTATCAAACATTAAGATACAGATCTCACCCCATAACCAGCACTGACCCCCCTGACCTTGCACCCCATGTACTATACATGTATGAACCCCAAAACAGAACCCAGATGACTAGACAGTAACTCAAGAGACCCCGTACCCCAAATGCTATACAGGTATGAACCCCAGTACTGTACAGTGGAGACAATATTAGGCCTCATGCGCATGACTATCCTTTCTGAGGTCTGAAAGTCACGGATCCGCAAAATACGGATGCGGACTGTGTTGCAGCCACATTCTTTGTGGACCCATTGACTGCAAATTGCAGCCAAATAATACGGATGCTGACAGCTGTGCGTTTTCCTCATCCGTATGTCCGTTCCGGCAAAAGATAGAATATGGCCGCAAAATGCAAAGCTCAGAGCAATTGGAAATCAACAAGTCCGCAAAGAAACCGCAAACGGCACGCGGACTGCTTCCGTGATTTGGAAACTACAAAACGGACACGGTCGTGTGCAAGGGGTCTCAACCGGAAGATCAGACATTTACATACAGTTCTCTCCTCCTGTAACTCTCAGACTGGTCCTGACCCCAGAGACCTTGTACCCCAAGTTCTATACATTTACAAACCCCAATACTGTGCGGCAGAGTCATTATAACCCAGATTACCAGACATTTCCATACAGAGACTCCCCCCATGTAACACTCAGACTCATCGCAGACCCCCAGAGACCTTGTATCCCAAATTCTATACATGTATGAACCCCAATACTGTACAGAAGAGTCTTTACATAAAGAACCCCCCTCCGTGTAATTCACAGACCCAGCCCTGACCTCAGGAGACCTTGTACCCCAAATTGTACACATTTACAAACCCCAATACTGTGAAGCAGAGTCATTATAACGCGGATTACCAGACATTTCCATACAGACTACCCCATGTAACTCTCAGACTCATCACTGACCCCCAGAGACCTTGTACCCCAAATTCTATACCTCTATGAACCCCAATTCTGTGCAGCAAAATCATTATAAGCCAGATTACCAGACATTTACATACAGACCCCCCACGAATAACTCACAAACTCATCGCTGACCCCAGAGGCCTTGTACCGCAGAATACCCGTATGTACCCCAATACTGAGGCAGCAGTCTTTACATACAGATCCCCCCATGTAACTATTAGACCCAGCCCTGACCCCAGGAGACTCGTACCCCAAATTCTCAACTTAATCTGCCACAAACAAAAGTCACAGCACCTCAGCCCCCGCTCTCCTTAGTCCCTCCACAGCTCCGGGTCGCCCCCCTCGTCTCTGACCCCGACATCCCCCCGTCCTATTGCCCCTCTTCCGTCCCCCCCTACTTGTGCTGAGCCCCTTACATGCAGTCTGGGTCCCCTCAGCACGGTCGGGTCACCTGCGGAAGCCGGGTGAGTGCTGTCGATGGGCAGAGCGCGCCCTTTGTCCGGAGGCGCCGGGTGAGTGATGCGAACAATGGGCTGTGTGTGTCTGGGCTCCGGCACCACGTGGTTCCGCCCCCAACTCCCCTCCCCCCACATAGTGCCCGGAGAAGACAGCCCGGCACAAGAGGCCGCTTACCTTGCTCAACCTCGGCTACTTGTCACGACACTCGTCTATCTGTCCCGACAGCAGCAACTCCAGTCACGACACAGCCGCCCGGCACAACACCAAACACAGGCACATGGGGGAGCAGCGAGACGAGATGAGCCAGAAAGACTTTACAAGTCCACGGCGACCTCTGCAGGTGGGAGGAACGCACTGCACCAATGCTATCAATAGGCGTACGGGCAGCAGTAACCTCACAGCGACCCCTGGCGGCAGGAGGAGGACAGTCACCTCACTCAGGTTCATTGACAATAAGAAATGTGGCCGTCTGTCCCATCTTCCCGCCTTCCTGAGGTTGTATATACATACGCACGATGTGTCCTGATATACAGATGCAGTGCTCTATAAATAAGTGCAGTACTCTATATACAGATCACATGCGCTGTCCTATATACAGATAGATGCAGTGGCATGTATATATATATATATATATATATACACACACACACACAGATGGATGCAGTGCTCTATATACATATAGATGCAGTGTCCTATATACAGATGATGCAGTGTCCTATATATACAGATGGATTTAGAGTCCTATATATACAGATGGATAATGTGTCCTATATACAGATGATGCAGAGTCCTATATATACAGATGGATGCAGTGCTTCTATATACAGATGGATGCAGTGTCCCATATACAGATTGATGCACTGCTTCTATATAAACAGATAGATGCAGTGTTCTATATACACAGATGGATGCAGTGTCCTATATATACAGATGGATGCAGTGTCCTATATATACAGATGGATGCAGTATCCTACACCATCACACCTCCTCCTCCATGCTTCACGGTGGGAACCAGACATGTAGAGTCCATCCGTTCACCTTTTCTGCGTCGCACAAAGACACGGTGGTTGGAACCAAAGATCTCAAATTTGGACTCATCAAACCAAAGCACAGATTTCCACTGGTCTAATGTCCATTCCTTGTGTTCTTTAGGCCAAACAAGTCTCTTCTGCTTGTTGCCTGTCCTTAGCAGTGGTTTCCACCATGAAGGCCTGCTGCACACAGTCTCCTCTTAACAGTTGTTGTAGAGATGTGTCTGCTGCTAGAACTGTGTGTGGCATTGACCTGGTCTCTAATCTGAGCTGCTGTTAACCTGCGATTTCTGAGGCTGGTGACTCGGATGAACTTATCCTCCGCAGCAGAGGTGACTCTTGGTCTTCCTTTCCTGGGGCGGTCCTCATGTCAGCCAGTTTCTTTTTAGCGCTTGATGTTTTTTGCGACTGCACTTGGGGACACTTTCAAAGTTTTTCCCAATTTTTCGGACTGACTGACCTTCATTTCTTAAAGTAATGATGGCCACTCGTTTTTCTTTACTAGCTGCTTTTTTCTTGCCATAATACAAATTCTAACAGTCTATTCAGTAGGACTATCAGCTGTGTATCCACCTGACTTCTGCCCAACACAACTCATGGTCCCAACCCCATTTATAAGGCAAGAAATCCCACTTATTAAACCTGACAGGGCACACCTGTGAAGTGAAAACCATTTCAGGTGACTACCTCTTGAAGCTTATCAAGAGAATGCCAAGAGTGTGCAAAGCAGTAATCAAAGCAAAATGTGGCTACTTTGAAGAACCTAGAATACAAGACATATTTTCAGTTGTTTCACATTTTTTTGTTAAGTATATAATTCCACATGTATTAATTCATAGCTTTGATGCCTTCAGTGTGAATCTACAATGAAAATACAGAAAACTCTTTGAATGAGAAGGTGTGTCCAAACTTTTGGTCTGTACTGTATATGCAGTGCTTCTATATGCTCCTATGACATTCCCTTTGAATTTTAAGCAAAAACAGCTTTTTTTTAAATTTTCATCATTTACATTTTCAAAATAAAAAAGGAAAAAGGACTGAAGCAACACTTTGGGCCCCCTGTATGGTTAGCACCTAGTAGCACCCCCTTTGGCAAGTATCACAGCGTGTAAACACTTTTTGCAGCCAGCTGAGTCAATTCTTGTTTGAGGGATTTTCATCCATTCTTCCTTGCAGACGTCTTCCAGTTCTGTGAGATTCTTGGCCCGTCTTTCATACATTGCTCTTTTGCGGATTTTCAATGAAGTTCAGATCGGGGACCTTCAGCTTGCACCTTTTGAGGTCATTTATTGTGAATTTTGAGCTGTATTTAGGTTCATTATCCCTTTATAGAAACCATACATTTTTAACTTCTGCTTTTTTACAGTTGACGTTATGTTTGCTTCCAGAATTTGCTGGAATTTCATTGAATCCATTCTCCCTCTACCCGTTTAATGTTCCCCATGCTTTTGGCTGCAACACAACCCAAAGCATGATTGATCCACCCCCATGCTTAATAGTTGGGAAGGTGTTCTTTTCGTGAAATTCTGTTTCCTTTTTCCTCCAAACATACCTTTGGTCATTATGGCCAAAGAATTCTATTTTAACCTCATCGGTCCACAGGACTTGTTTCCGAAATGCATCAGCCTTGTTTAGTTCTTCTTTTGCAAACGTATGACTCTGAATTCTGTGGTGAGGACGCAGGAGAGGTTTTCTTCTGATGTCTCTTCCATGAAGGCCAGGTCACTGAACAGAAAAACAATGTACCACAACTCTAGATTCTGCTAAATCTTCCTAAAGGTCTTTTGCAGTCAAGCGGGGGTTCTAATTTGCCTTTCTAGCAATCATACGAGCAGCAATTTTTCTTGGTTTTCCAGACCTTCTCTTGACTTCCACTGTTTCTGTTAAGTGCCATTTCTTAATTACATTGACAACATGACAACGCTTTACTATCTTCTTATAGCCTTCTCCTGCTTTGTGGGCTTCAACCACTTTAATTTTCAAAGTGTTAGGCAGCTGCTTAGAAGAACTCATGGCTGCTGTTTTTTTGGGACAAAGTTAGAGGATTCTGGGTATTTATGAAGCTTTGAAATTTGCATTACTTTCCTAATGATTGTGAGGGGTTGTCCTATCATACACAATGGGGGCATATCGCTAGGATATGACCCCATTGTCTGATAGGTGCAGGTCCTACCTCTGGGACCTGAACCTACAACGAGAATAGAGCAGGGAAATTAATTGACGGTGCACTGTGCATGCGCAGCCGCCCTCCATTCATTTCAAGGGGCCCGCTAAAAATAGCCAAACGCTGGCTCGTCTATTTCCGTCTGCCCCATAGAAATGAATGGAAGCAGGGGATGCACATGCGCGGTGCACTCACATTCATTTCTATGAGAGCAGCGCTTGGCGACGGACACACCCCGGGAAATCTGGGGTCCTCCAGCCACAGCTCTCCCCAGAAGTGGGACCCGCACCTGTCAGACAATGTGGGCATATCCTAGCGATATGCCCCCATTGTTTATGATGGGAAAAATCCCTTTAACCCTAACAGGTTATTTAGGTGTCACTGTTGGTTTCCCACATCTGCAGTGACAGGGAATGTCCAGCAGATGTCCTCAGTATACATGAATTCTCTTGCTGGACCCTACAAAGAGGGTCCTCATTGAAATGCTGCTACGGATGAAGTCAGATAAAATTCTACAACTATCCCATCCCCCTCTGCCCAACCCAAAAACCAAAGTTTTCTCCTGGGGCACATTTCCATAGCTGAGCACCTCAGGACTTTACATATGCAAAAAAATGCAGCCTCCTATGTGTTGCCTCTGTTATAGCATGAAATTCAGATGTCATTAGGTTTATCCATACAGAAAGTATTTTATTTTTTAAACTAATTCCCCCAATCTGATTGCAGCCTTGTCTAATAAGAATGTTCTGCTCCAGATACAGAAACATCGCTCCACTGGCTCTGAGATTTCCAGGCCGGGCATTTCACATTCTGTTAGTTGCTCCCAAGTAACAGACAGGTTACCGTGCTAGACGCTGACCTTTGGCCACACTTGTGACTGCCAAAGTTTCTATGTAGCACCAGCCACAGCATACTTAAGAACATTGTAGTTGGTAAATTCGAGGAATATTGATAATGCCCATTTAATATGATCCCTGCTTATTTTTGTTCCAAGACAGAGCGGATTGGCCAGGACTGTCTTTGAAAATTAGGGACAGTCCCTGAAAATTTGTGAATGTTGGCAACTATGTGTTAAATGACATCTTCTCTCTGGATCATCCTGGCAGGCGCCATCTGTTATCCTGATATGGCTCTCATAACCACCACATGAAAGAGAGACTTTGCAGAAAGGATAATATATAATTATAGGGGGTGTGACAAAGAAAACAGTCCACAACTATAGGCGTCAGTGTGTCTTAATACAAAACATTTCTAATGCAATAAATTAATCCTAGTATATAACTACTAATACTGCTCCTATGAATATAACTATATACTACTACTACTATAATACTGCTGCTATATTACAAGAATATAACTACTACTGCCTAGTGTATTACAAAATACTATAATATGCTCCTATGTACAAGAATATAACTACTATAATATGCCTCCTATGTACAAGAATATAACTACTATAATACTGCTCTATGTAAAGAATATACTATATAAACTGCTCCTATGTACAAGAATATAACTAACTATAATACTGCTCCTATGTGTACAAGACTATATATAACTACTATAATACTGCTCCTATGTACAAGAATATAACTACTATAATACTGCTCCTATGTACAAGATATATAACTAACTATAATACTGCCTCCTATGTACAAGAATATAACTACTATAATACTTAACTACTATAACTGCATGTACAACTATATAACTACAAGAATATAACTACAATACTGCTTCCTATGTAAGTACTATGTTATGAAAATATAACTACTATAATACTGCTCCTATGTACAAGAATATAATACTATAATACTGCTCCTAAGTACTACTACTATATACTGCTCCTATGTACAAGAATATAACCTATAATACTGCTCCTATGTACAAGAATATAAACTACTATACTATAATACTGCTCCTATGTACAAATATAATATGTACTACTATAATACTGCTCCTATGTACAAGAATATAACTACTATAATACTGCTCTATGTACAAGAATATAATACTATAATACTAGTACTATATAACTACTATATACTGCTCCTATGTACAAGAAATAAACCACTATAATACTATGTACAAGAATATAACTACTATGTACAAGAATATAACTACTATAATACTGCTCCTATGTACAGAGAATATAACTACTATATATACTGCTCTATTACAAGAATATAACTACTATATACTGCTCCTATGTACAAGAATATACTACTATAATACTGCTCCTATGTACAAGATAACTACTATATATACTGCTCCTATGTACAATGAAGGCTATAACAAGAATATAACTACTATAATACTGCTCCTATGTACAAGAATATAACTACTATAATACTGCTCCTATGTACAAGAATATAACTACTATAATACTGCTCCTATGTACAAGAATATAACTACTATAATACTGCTCCTATGTACAAGAATATAACTACTATAATACTGCTCCTATGTACAAGAATATAACTACTATATAATACTGCTCCTATGTACAAGAATATAAACTACTATAATACTGCTCCTATGTACAAGAATATACCTACATATAATACTGCTCCTATGTACAAGAATATAATACTACTATAATACTGCTCCTATGTACAAGAATATAACTACTATAACTACTGCTATACTGTACAAGAATATGTACAAGCCTCCTATAATATACTACTATAATACTGCTCCTATGTAAAGATATAACTACTATATACTGCTCCTAGTACAAAATATAAATACTAATAATACTGCTTACAAGTATGTAATATAATAATACTACTATAATACTGCTCCTATGTACAAGAATATAATATAATACATGCTCCTATGTGAATATACTATAATACAAACTATAATACTGCTCTATGTACAAGAACTATAATACTGCTCCTATGTACAAGACTACTATATACTACTATAATACTGCTCCTATGTACAAGAATATAACTACTATAATACTGCTATGTCAAATAATACTACTATAATACTGCTCCTATGTACAAGAATATAACTACTATAATCTGCTCCTATGTACAAGAATATAACTATATAATATCCTATGTACAAGAATATATACTACTAAATACTGCCTCCTATGTAGAATATACTACTATAATACTGCTCCTAGGTACAAAGAATATGATACTATATACTACTCCTATGTAAGAATATAACTACTATAATACTGCTCTATGTAGAAGAATATAACTACTATAATACTGCTCCTATGTATAACTACTATAATACTGCAAGAATATACTACTGATAATACTGCCTCCTATGTACAAGAATATAACTACTATAATACTGCTCCTATGTACAAGACTATATATACTACTACTATAATACTGCTCCTATGTACAAGAATATAACTACTATAATACTGCCTCCTATGTACAAGAATATAACTACTATAATACTGCTCTATGTACAAGAATATAACTACTATAATACTGTCTACTATAATACTGCTCCTATGTACAAGAATATAACTACTATAATACTGCCCTATGAATATAACTACTATAATACTGCCTCCTATGTACAAGAATATAACTACTATAATACTGCTCCTATGTACAAAGAATATAACTACTATAATACTGCTCCTATGTACTATAAACTATAACTACTATAATACTGCTCCTATGTACAAGAATATAACTATATAATAACTGCTCCTATGTACAAGAATATAACTACTATAATACTGCTCCTATGTACAAGAATATAACTACTATAATACTGCTCCTATGTACAAGAATATAACTACTATAATACTACCAATATGTAACAGAATATACTACTATAATACTGCTCCTAGTACAAGAATATAACTATATAATACTGCTCCTATGTACAAGTACAAGATATACTAGCTATGCTATAATACTGCTCCTATGTAAAGCTACTATATACTATATATACTACTATATACTACTAATACTGCTCCTATGTACAAGAATATAACTACTATAATATACCTATGTACAAGAATTAACTACTATAATACTGCTCCTATGTACAAGAATATAACTGAATATAACTACTATAATACTGCTCCTATGTTACAGAATATAATCTATAATACTGCTCCTATGTACAAGAATATAACTACTATAATCTGCCTCTATGTACAAGAATATAACTACTATAATACTCCTATGTACAAGAATATAACTACTATAATACTGCTCCTATGTACAAGAATATAACTACTATAATACTGCTCCTATGTATATAAACTATAATAACCTCCTATGTACAAGAATATAACTACCTCCTATGTACAAGAATATAACTACTATATACTATACTCCTATGTACTATAACTACTATAATACTGATCCTATGTACAAGAATATAACTACTATAATACTGCTCCTATGTACAAGAATATACTACTATAATACTGCTCCTATGTACCTCTATAACTACTATAATGCTCCTATGTAAAGAAGGTATTACTATGTACAAGAATATAAATACTGCTCCTATGCACCTATACTTAGCTCCTATGTACAGAATATAACTACTAACTATACTCCTATGTACAATAATACTATAATACTGCCTCCTATGTACAAGAATATAACTACTATAATACTGCTCCTATGTACAAGAATATAACTACTATAATACTGCTCCTATGTACAAGAATATAACTACTATAATACTGCCCTATGTACAAGAATATAACTACTATAACTACTATGTACAAGCCTAATGTACAGAATATAACTATATAATACTGCTCCTATGAATATAACTACAAGAATATACTACTATATACTGCTCCTATGTACAAGAATATAACTACTATAAATACTGCTCCTATGTACATAAATATAACTATAACATACTGCTGCCTATGTACAAGAAATAACTACTATAATACTGCTCCTATGTAGAATATAACTATATATAATCTGCTCCTATGTACAAGAATATACTACTATAATACTGCCTATACTGTACAGATATAACTACATAATACTGCTCCTATGTACAAGAATATAACTACTATAATACTGCTCCTATGTACAAGAATATAACTACTTAAACTGCTCCTATGTACAGAATATAACTACTATAATACTCTCTATGTACAAGAATATCACTACTAATATATAACTACTATGCTCCAAGACTACTATATACTAACTATATGATAATACTGCTCCTATGTACAGAATATAACTACTATAATATATGTATATACTACTAATACTGCTCCTATGTACAAGAATATAACTACTATAATACTGCTCCCTAGGTACAAGAATATAAACTATATACTATGTACTATAACTACGCTCCTATGTACAAGAATATATAATACTGCTCCTATGTACAAGAATATAACTAC